>WJFB01000238.1:0-80971 GCA_009870185.1 Pygmarrhopalites habei | reverse complement strand
AAAATTGAACTACCCAATTAAAAATTAAATTAAGCTGTTACAAGTTGAATCACCGAAAATTATCGCCATTTTAACACTGTAACTCATGTCAATACCGGTGTTTTGGGGAATTTTGACTTCGAACAGCTTAATTTAACTACTATATATTCTTTGACATGACAAAGACACACAATGTTGAGTAAGTGGGAGTGTGACTCCTTCCTTCCTTATTCGTCCTGTCCTGTCCTGTGTAGGAAAAAAGTGCCGACGAGTTGACACAGGAATAATATGTGTAGCATGTAATAGGGAAGGAATGCGTAAAGTGAGAGTCTCATTGTAAATACCCGACGGATTAATCATCATTGATGATCCATGGAAGCAGAGAGAGAGAGGACCAAAACGTACAGCCATCATATGAGTGTCACATTTTTCATATCTCGTCATCAACAGCCAACCAACTCTGTCCACCTAATTTCCCAAAGCTCTCGGGAAAAAAAAGTTCCGGTAGTACAGCAGTCAAGGGAGAAGTACCTACAACGGCACGGCACACACGCCTACCTAAAATCTACATTATACCATGTGCCAGCTACTCCTCTGCATATTTAGTGTGTGTGTGATCAGCTGTTCATTTTCTACACAAAAAAATAATTTTTGTAGAACGTTCATTCTCCCTCATTCTCATCTGTGCATATTATCCACAACTTTGACTTTTGTTTACGTTTTGAAGGCTTCCACTCACTTGTAGACGAGGGGGTGACTCATTTGAGTCATCCTTCTTCTCTCCCTCCTTCCCTCCCCCCTCCTTCGTGAATAAAGGGCTACAAACGTTCCTTTGTACACACATATGCTTTGTGCACGTGTGTTGTGCATGGTGATCCCTCTTTAAAATTTACAACATAATTTTCGAATCTACCTTGTAATTTGAGGTGTAGTGAGATGGAAGTTACAAAATAAAATCTTTTACAATTCTCATTAAATTCGACTATAACAATTTGGTACTCTTACTATTATTGCTCCTTCCCCATTTTACTACCTTTTGTCAAATTAATAGAGTGCCTTGGTTTCCTAGTCGTTTTGTGAGGAGTTTTGGAGAGAAGAGGAGAAGAAGTTCAATCAGCATTCTGTGCTGGTTTCCTCATAAAATCTTCTCTCGTCTCTCTACTCCTTCCTATTTCTCTCTATCAAACCTAAATAATACATGTTGATGATGAGTCCGGCGTTCATTATCATTAGACGACGACGATTGTATTGTTTGTGAGACGAGGATTGAGTTCTCATTGACTCTGTGTGTACTGTGTGTGTGGCAGGATGAGGGAATGAGAAAGACTAAAGAGAAGATGACGTCGCTCCTCGGATATGTTGATTCTCTCTAATGTAATCTAACATTAATGCAAGGCATTGGCAAGGCTAAGAGAGGATAGAATGGCAAGGAGACGGAGTGAGCGACAGACAGTCTGCAATTTTATTTTGCCCTTCAGCCGCATTTCCAACGTCGAGAGAGAGAGAGATACGCACACAGTAAGAGAGAGTAAATAAAAACCCACGATGCACCACTGAGTTAATTGAAGACATTCCCTGAGTGTGTAGAACAAGTGCAGAAAGCAGGGAATCCTACAAGATGATGACGGCAGTAATTTTTCTTAATTAAAATTTACGATGAAAAGCACTACACTGTGTGTGTGTGTGTAACTCCGTCTCCTTCCCTCCTCCAGTGTAATAATATATAACGTAAATATTATAATATCCTGTTTAAATCACGTATTTATGATTTCCTCCATCATTTCTTGCGGCAGTCCCAACACACACACACACGGATTACACACATTATTCTTGGATATTACCAGTCACAATGGTATTCCATCCTGTAGCCAGGCCTTAGCCAAGAAATGCCATACGATATATCGTATAGTATTTAGGATTTGTAGACAGTCCTTGTCCTCATCTTGCCAATTCTGTGATCACAAAAGGGTGATTGTCATCATCGAAGGCGGGAGCTGTATGTACGTGTGTGTACACACTACACACCACACACACACCATTCGCGAGTGTGTGTGTGTAATGAAGGATCATTTCACTATAGGGTAGGTCATTATACATCATGTTCTACGACTCTCCTTTCTCAACACACACAAACACAGTCAGACGTACAGGTTGATCGTCAACCTCTCCATACCTACACTTTTCAAGTGTATTAAGTCATGGCTATATTAACAAAATGTTAAGTGTGATTTCAGGTGTGGTCATTCCATGCAAGGTGAGTACAATAGACACATAGATAGAGAGAGAGAGAGGAAGGGGGAGGGAGAATAATATAAACCAATTGCAGACCGTCTAAACTACATCATCAACACTCTATACTTGTGGATGATTCATCCTCTCCAATCTTGAACTTGGTCATTATTATGCACATGCATGGCCACATATACAACATACAGAACGTGTGTGTGTACAGTTGACGACACTACTTGCGAATTTTCACATGGCATAGTCAATTTTTTTTGTTGCTCTCAGCTTCAGAGGCTGTTGGCCGATGCCTACTCTACCTCACTCTCCATCCATAATCTAATCACATGGACAATAGTCAGGTGATTATGGCATTAATAGTCATGACAGGCAGACCTGATGGACAATCTAACGTAATAATGTAACTCTAAATTCAATTTGAATATTTTCTCTCTCTCTCTCTCTACCTCCCTTTACGTCGTACTGACATTTTCATAATTTTTTAAATGCACTGTGTAGAGCGTATTGTGTGTACGTACGTGGGAAGAGATTTAATACAGAGATGTAAACCCCATTTACATAATTCCCTAGTCAAACATTGTTCTTCCAAACAATTATCCTGGGTCTGTCAATCACGGAACGTGATTAGCTAATTAGTCTAGAACTGAGGGCTGGAGTTTTTTTGAGGGACGTGATACACAATCTCTCTGTATAATTCCTTTCCTCCCTCGAACAAGTAGAAAAGTTTGAGGTCATTGAATAAAACTGCCTACACATGCCAAGACAAAGTAATATGAAGAGTGAGGAGGAGGAGATTCTCGACAATGCTCAAGACTCACGTCACAACTCCATTACCCTGTAATATATGAGAGAGGGAAGGAGAGATGCAGTTGAATGCCTTCTCTTAATGTCATCACTGCATTCCGTTGACAAGAGAGAGAGAGGAGGAGGAGGGGGCGATGGAGAAAATGTAGAGTACACTTCCTTTTCCAGATAAAGGGCGACTGGTCTACATACAGTCAGTCACTCATATCACATACATACAGCACACACACTTACAACAAAAACTAATTTTGGCTAGTGCTCTCCAACTCAAAGGATTTCCTACTCTCGTTTCTCCTCTCTGGACTCTCCAAAATAGCATAATGGGAAAAAAGTAGCACACACACACACAACTCACTCAGGACCACTCAAATCCGTAGTCTAATATCTCCTTCACGACACTCTCCTGGAGTCTTGTGAGCGAGGGTGTGTGTGTGACTGAAATCCTTCACAATATTTTCAAAATGGTAATTTAACACGAAAGGTCACCAAATATTCATCCACTTCATGCAATCATAGAAGTTTTCCATGTAATGAATTCTACCCATTTATATTTAGTCAATTGAGGAAAAATCTTACAAAAGAAAGTCACAGAAATTCACTCCAGTCCAATCTAAAATCAAAATGTGTGTGATGTGTGTGTGTGTTGTGGAAATGGAAAAAATGTCCAAAATATCATAATGCAGACTCTGGATAATAATATTACACAAAAGAATGAAACAAGTTTTGCCATAATAAATCAAAATACGACTTCCTGCTTCCCCTTTTTCCCTTCAATTTTGACTCCTGCACGCAAATCCTCACTTTTACTATCGCCTTTTACTTAGTTAACCCTTCCACTCTCGTTCAAATACATAGGGAAATGTTTCAACTCAATCTTAAAAAAGGTAGAGAGTCAGAAAAAAATATTTGCACTAAACTCTCTCTCTCTTGTTACTTCATAATGAATCAAAAGGTAGTTCTTTTTTTTTCTTCCTTTAAGTTGTGTCTTGAACTTGTAGAGAAGAACATGCAGTGTTGGGCTGACTGTGGATTTGAGATAAGGGAAGATTACTTGAAAGTCAAAACTGTTGGAGAAGTCATAGACTATGAGAATAATAATAGCATACAAAAGTGGAGCAGAGTGTGAAGGGTGTTAGAATACCTTCATCATTTCCTGTGATTTCTTCCACGCTCCCCTCAACTTGATAACCTACGCGCACTTCTTCTTCTTCTAGTTATGTAGGGATGTCTACTATGTGAAGAAGAGCGAAATGTAGTTGCAACGAACCATATTTTTTAATTCATATTTGGTGAATGGGTTACACACACACATACACACACGCGCGACTACACAGGTTGTGTAGGTGTAGGCTGGACCACACAAGTACAAACAATAGAGGGAAAGAAGAAGAGTTCAAAAGGAACATTTTTGCAAGATCAGAATATTTGAGCTTTAGGAAAAGAGGAGGAGAACATTTTTAAAAAAAGAGTTTTGGGAGCGACGAGGGAAAGAAAGATGGAAAGAAGAGAGAGAGAGGTTGACGTAAAGAGTCTTTATGAGAGGACGTGAGACTCCCACGTCAACCGGATGTACAGGCTGTAAATCGTAAACTTTGAACTACTAGAGACGTTTATTCCAAACAAGATTTATCAAGTTTTCGATAGCTCTCAGATACAGGACACACACACACGATACACGTCTGAGTGTGTGTGTGTCTTCCAGCTATCAATACAAAAAGGAAATCGAAAAATGTCTTCAGTGGTGGTGGTGTGTAAAGGTGAGACTATTTAAAGATTTTACCTTTAGTCTAATTGAAGGTTATCTACACTTACACTCCTTCAATCCTGGTTCCTGTTCGAGTATTCTTATCCAGATTTAAAAATAAAACTCACGTCTCCCTCCCTCCCTCATAAACGCATACACGTTATTATTATGGACCCTACACTTTTGTGTACACTATGCAAAGTTGTCACAATGGATAAGTAATGTGACTTATGACTCCAGAAATGTAAATTTTTAACTACACTTCTACATTATCATGAGTGTTGTTTTGTGTGGAGGAGGATGGAGAATTTCCTGAGAATTATTTTCAAGTTTCAACACTTGGAAAAAACGGAGTAACCCTCTACCTATTTATATTATGCAAAAGGATGCCTCTGCCTCTTGCACCCGTAATAAAGGAATCTAAAATTACTCTAAAATTCAAATACTCTCTCTTGCTATATTTTAAGTTCAGAAAGTCAACAGACGAGAAGAGTCTCTCTGTCTCTGTGTTCAGTGCACATTTGAACCTTTAGTCTCTCTATTTCTATCTCTCCTTGCTTGCATAATGTCTCATTTAAATATCAGCACACCCTCACACCGTCTGGGACTGAGTGTGTGTGTGTGTAGCCATACATGTATGGCACCTTGACATGACAGAATTTCCTTTTGTGTCTTCAAAAGCTCTCCTTCCATCTCCAGCTTCCCTTCCCAGCTCCTCTCATTCAAAAGTTTATGTATGACAGTGGTTTAAGCTAACACACACACAGATTTTGTGATTGTCGTCAACACTTGGGAAGTCTCACTCACTCTCATAGGAACCCACACACACACACACACACAACACTCAAGTAAACGAAGAGACTGAAAATGTGGAGAGGGATGCATGTACAATTTCCCTAATTTCTCACCGTCATGACGACAATGGGATGTTGTATGTATCCCTGACGTCCACAATTTCCCCTTGGATGTGAATTAGGAATTGTGAACAGTAGATTCCGTTGCCGATGCAGATTTGATCATGCTAATTTTACTAAAATTTTGCATACTTCAGGCGACAGGGAGGATGCAAATAAGTGGAAACATTTCATTTCGTCATCCCACGTTTTCCTCTGTCGCCTCGTGTGTTAAACTTAGCTCTATCGAGTGAATTCCAATTTAGTTCCTTCGTACTATCTATCGCTCTGTTCATCATCGTCATCATCATTTAATTGAAGAATCAGTCTACTAAGAGGATTCCCCAAAAAGTTGTCAATCCGCTGACGACCATCCATCGTGTGACACACACGTGATGAGTACTCGAAAACTTGTTGACCTTGGACTCTGGACGCTCTAATGGATTAATTAGAAAATAGAGAATAAAAATGTAAGTTCTTCCTTACCATTGAGATAAATGGGCTGACGATTTTCTTGAAGAAGATGAACAAGAACGAAAGAGATCGGGTTGGCCCAAGTAGCATCCAAATTGAGATCACTAGTTCCCTCATCGTAGACAATGACATCCCGGTACTTCCCACTCACTCTATTATGGTAAATGGCATTGTTGTGAGTCTTATTTCTTCGATTATTAGTGGAGACGAGGTCAAGGACGGAGCCGGCATTCTGAACTCGCTTCCGATTGAATCGGTCAGTGCAAGCAATGTGTACGGCACCCCGAATATGACAGTCTGTGTAACACAAGTACCCACGACAATCCAGCAAGATGAATGGTAACCGATGTTTATTGTTACAGGAATTTATTTTCCTTGCCAATTCATCACAGTCCATCGTCCTCACTTGACTCTTGAGGTCCTCCGGCTCACTCACACTCCGATTGTTCATCGTCAGAGTCAATCTCAATTTATCTCGACGCCGGAAGGCTGATGGTGGAAGCTCTGTTTCAACTGGTCCAGACATCTTCAAAAATCCAAATAGGAAATTCACTATTTTTTCCTTTGTCTCTCAAAATTTCCCACTCTTACACACACTCCACGTTCTGGAATAGACACAATCAAAAAATCACAAAAAATTATTATTTTTTTTCACAATCCTTGGCACACCAAATGTAATGATTTCCTCCTTTTATTTTCTTTTACTACTCCTCGTAAACTTTGACAATGACACTGAGGACAATCTGGCTATAGTAATAAGTGAGTGTTCAAAAATTAAATTAATATGGCACTATGATTCACTAGAATAAAATAATGCTATTCTCCGACTACAGTCACACACGAGTCACAGCTAGAGAGTCAACTATCCTTTTATGTGTGTTGGGGGGAGTACCAAAGTCGTCACTCGTCCAGCTCTACAGCTACAAGTCAACTGAGCTCACTCTGCATGAAGCATGCACTACACAAGAGGCAAGAGTAGCCACAGCCACAGGGATAGGATATTAGTGTGTGGGGGAATTAGTACCTTTTTATACATGAGAATTCTCTGTGGTCATAATGTACAGAAACCACACACACGTATCACATAGCCAAGATATGATATGACCCTACTCTCTTTATACATATTGTACTGTGTACACACGTGATATAGTCCCATATCTCTATTCATATAAAAAATTATTTGTAGTCGTTTGCACATTGACTCAGTGAGTTGAGTGAGTAGTGTAGTATTTGGACGTAAGCGCATCATTGTTTATCTCTCTCTCTTCGTATATATATATATATATATATAATGTGCATACACATGAAAGATAACTACATACACACACGTTGGTTTGCTGTTCGAATATAATCGTGATTGTCCCAAACACCGTAAATCCGACTGTAAAGACTCTCCACTCTTGTCTTTCTCTCTACTCTGATGATGAGTCACACCGGCTCAAGTGTCATTATGTGTTGTGTGTGTGACTTGCAGCCCTCTTCATCCAGACCGAATACTTTCTCCCTTCCCACATTGAAGAAAACGACTTACTCTCTCTCTCTCCCGGTTCCTTCTACTTACACCCCATTTCTCCGTATGCAGAGCTCCCTCCCTTCTTTTCTCATCCCTCTCCCTTCCTTTCTCTCCCTGTGTATACAATGGGGAGAAAATCCACAGTTCCTTCTTATTATGATACACAATCTCTCAAAAAAACTTCCCCCCTCCCTCCGTCTTGTCGATAACATGGAATAATATTGCCCTACCCCTCCACATTTATATCCACAACTCTCCCGTCTCTTTCTCTCTCTCTTCCGAAATTTTCCCCTATACAAATGAAAGTTGGAGTCTTACAAGGAGGAATCTGAGGGAAGGGGAGAAGGGAAAGAAATCCTAGCAATACCTTACGAATTTACGATACGACATCCCATCTACTCACTTCCAGGCCTCTTCCTTCCTTCCCCTCCTCTTCTCTCTCCCTTTCTCTTCCTTCACCAGGCAAAATCAAGCTAAAGAAAGTAGATCGCTCCAAATCCCCCTCTTTCTCCCTCGTTCACTCTCCTTCCGATTTTTATAGCGCAATTCCATGCTCTATTTCAGACTCCGAGTCTGTCCTATGCATGACAAACTTTATGTATCTCCACGTACACACACACACAAACACATTCTGTATGTACAGTGATGGTGGCATTTATATAAATTGCTTTCCAACTTATCTGCACAATCTACATGGAATCTCCAACACGTCGTCAATTCACCCAAGAAAACTCCCCTGATCGTATGTACCTTACTAACAGTCTTTACTAATAACTAACTATCATATGGTTCCAGTTCTCCCTCCTCCTTCCCCCTCTCAACTCCAGTCTACACAATACATCCATCATTATCTACAAGTTGCTCTGTCAAAAGCCAAAACCCCGGGAACAAGGGGGAAAATAATAAAAAAACTGTAGGACTAAAAACAGAATAAATGAAAAGTTTTTTTTATACAAATATTTAATTAAAAATCCTGTCGCCAATTTCTAATTAAGTCAAATCAACTCCAGTTCCCCATTCCCACTGTACTTCTCCCCTTTCATACTCCATCATGGATAGCTCTCAGAAAAAAAATCTATCTAATTTCCTTGCCTAAATAAGATTTGACTAAAATTAGACTGATAACAAAGAGTCAAAGAGTATGTAAAATATATTAGATGGAGCACTCTCATTTTTCCTCTCCCTCTTCCTTCCTCCCTCTCTCGAATTTTTAGAGAGAGAGAGAGCAGACGATGAAATTACATCGCAAAACATGCAATTAGACGTCCTTAGCAAGCCTTTTAGTAAATTTAAATGGAACACAAGATGGAAATAAATTTGAGGAGAAGCACAACCCGCATCCTCCTCTGCAAACTCTTTTGTCCATTGAATGTTTTTTCTTTTTCTGCATCCACATATCTTGTATCATACAAGTTGTACATATATGTAAAGGGAAGATATGTTAAATCTGTGGAAAAATGACGCCGCCATATGTTTTTCTCTCTACAACCCATGTAGGTAATTTGTTTGTAAGACATGTGATTACGTGGACTAGAATATTATAATACCTCATAATATTAAAAAAGAGATGAAAAGAGAGAGAGAGTGAGTGTATGTGTGTGTGACTCCTGCTGATGCTTCTCCTTTTTCTCCATTTTTCTCCATGCCATTTTTCTTGTTCCTGCTGCCCTGTGCAAAAGTGTTTGGGTGTGGGCGGACTAATTTACCTGCGGCAGCAAGGAAAATGTTCAAACTTGTCTCTGCCTCTCTTCCTCTCTCTCTCTCTTCTTCTTTCATTCTCATCTTTGGTCTAAGTATACACACTTTGAATTTCAATGAAAATGAGCTCTTCACTCCGTTCCCCTCCATAATATGAGAAAGGAGGAGAGATAAAAGGAGGAGAAACTTGCCCCACAACTATTTCCATTTGCAATTCATAGCACTCTGTAGAGAGAGAGAGAAGAGAAAAAATTCTGGAGAGAAAAAATATAGCCAGACTTGCCATTCTCGACTGTCCTTGTCCTTACGATCCTATTATCCCTTTTATATATATATGATACTCTTCTTCTTTCTCCTATCTCTCCGCATCCTTCAAGTGCTCCTCCAATTCAGGAGTCTGGAGAAAATCCATTCAGGCACCCCCTCCACCATCCTCACTCTCATACAAAGACAGACACACACACTGTCTGCCTGATTACCTCACATTCCTCCACAGCGAAAGCAGTCAAAAACTCCTTCTTTGGGGTGAGAGGGTGGGGGAAGGCCATTCAATTTTATGTCCTCCGCACCACCGGATCACCAAGGATGATGCTAACAATCCCTCCCAATCCTACGACCACTTCAAAAAACTCTCTCCCCACCCAACAAGAAAGTGCAGAGACAAACAGAGAGAAAGAGTTTGCTACATCCATTCAAGTTCAAACATGTAATCAAAAAATAGTTAGTCCTTGTCCGGCCTCCGTCGCAAAACTCTTTGGGTACAAATGTGAGTTCAAATCTCAATCTCAAAGTGTAAACAAGGAAAGGACAATGTATGAACTTACATAAATTTCAATTTTCTCAAAAAATGTGAATTAAATATAAATTGAACTTTCTTGTATTTTTGTGGTGTAAATTCAAAAAATCTTTTGCTGACAATAGAAATATATGAATTAATTTTGAAAAAAAGTGAAGACCATATTTTGAAATGAGAGAGATTATGACATAGATAATGATGATTCACTCTTCTCTGTCTCTTTGTAATCCGAATCGATTCCCCGACTATTCTCAGTGAATAAAAAATGCATTCTGACTCACGAGCAGAAAAGCTTTCAGGAGGAGAGGGAGAGAGGGGCAGAAGAGGAAGGGGAATTTATAGATATATAACAACATTAACAACATACAATATAATATGTAGACACACACACATCACACATCAACGACTCTCCCATTGTGTGTACACAGACAGTGTGTGTGTGTGTGTGTGTGGATGTGGGGGGAAGGAAAAGCATTGGCGGGGACGGAGAGACAGAGATGCAAGGCGGGTTGTTTCCTGGGTGAGTGTGCTTTAGCTTATACACAGTTGACTGTGTTTTCCGTGCGTAAAAGTCCTCCCTCCCTCCCTCCCTTCGTGTGTGTGGAGTAAGTACATTTAAGGAATTGAATACAACCTGTCAAAAAGTCCTGCCTCCCTTCTCCTTTCTCTCCCCTCCCCCCTCTCCAGTCCATATGGATGGGAGGAGATGGGAAACCAAATTTTTCAACTTGATGATGATCCCAGGCCAAAATACTATGCTCCCATTACTTCCCCCTCACCCCTCCACCCTCTCTGTATGCATCTCTTGTGAATTAATAATGTAGACAACCACACTGACAGCAATACTCCTATACAGTCTAAAAAACTTTATGTATTTTCATCCCCTCTCCCTCTCTGACACACACACAGGGACAAGGAATTTGAAAGGGGGAGGGAGTAAGTACATACAAGGGATACAAAATAGGAGGGAGACACTCGAGCGCTCTGATTCTCTCCCAATAATTCAATACGCATTGTACAGTCATAGTCATCATATTAGAGGGCCGACTGCAGGGACACTATTGACTCATGATTCAATCGACTAAATGGGCCCCTCTCCCTTCCCTTTCATCCCTACATGACTACCATGGAAGGATGACTCCGACTCCTCAGAGTGAGAGATGACCTAATCCCTCTCCACTCTTTGTCACAAGTCATTTACAAATCACCCCACAATGCGACAACACCAATTTTCAACCCTCATCCTCTCTCCACACACACAAACACACACGCACACCCTCTCTCTCCCTCACTCTCTACTTTGCTTTTTTAACACTCACCACTTTTAAACTCAAAGTCATTAATTTTGTCCAAATCCACTCCAATTTCAGAATTGTTAATTAGTCTCAAAAGAATCTGAGGACATGAAGGAGTCGATGGATAGATGGCATTTCTCAATTATGTAATCAATTATTGTATGATAGGATAATAAGGATTTTGAAAATGAGTTTGGGATTTGTGAAGGAGGGAGAGAGAAACAGAAAAAGAGTGTCTTTGGGTTGATGATGCCATTCCTCCGGATTTCTCTCTGCTCATCATCATCATCAACATGATCATACTGATGGTGGATGATTAATCGACTTGTTCCTTTGAGCCTCAAGTCAAGTGTAAAGACGATGCTGGGAAGAGAGAGAGAGAGATTTACAACTTTGTTTCTGTCTTTACCATCACAGTTCCATATTGCCATGAACGTTCCCGTTTGCTACTTCCCTCCTCCTCCTTGCTCTCCTCGATTAGTTACATGAGTTAATGAACCTTCAACTTTTACAAACAGCCTAACGATAAGAAACATTAGCAGCAGTGGAAATGGAGAGGGAGGGAGAGAATCAATTATCATTTAGCACCCAAGCTCTTTTATTGCCACTGCCATAGAAACTTCTCATTTAAAGACCACACGACACACATTCAGTCCGATTGCTCATACCCCAAGATAGAAAAAGGAGTTGAAGACGGAGAAAGACCAAGAAATATCTGACGCTTGACCTTACAAAGGAATGTTACATTATTATTATGTAAGAAAAATTATGTACACATACATACACTGTACATGCACTGCCTTCTCTCTCTTCTCCAAAGTCCTTCGCAAATCATTCTAATTATTTTTAATCCCATTTCATTATCTATCTTTTTTCCACCATAGATTTTTCCTCACACACACGCAAACCACTCACTGTACAGTGTACACTTTAATGGAGCTTAGTCATCGCCACATTTAAAGATTCTCTCACATTTCATCAGCTTTTCTCTCATTTTTTCTCCCCCCTCTCTCTCTCAATGTCCTCTGCTTTTGAATGAAATGTAAAACGATCTCTTTCTCTCTCTTCAACGCTTGTGACCACATTTCTTGGACATAAAAAACACGTGACCTTAGACCAGAACGTCAACGACGACGAGAACTGTGAGGATGGACAAGTGATACTCCAGATTCAACTTATTTATTTCAAAAAAACATAGATACGAGACTGTATATATAAATAGAAGATAAATGTACACAGTTCATCTCCGTGATGAGGAAACCTCACAAAATACACACACACACACACACGCTGTAGTGCACAGTAGTCGAGAGGAGAGGACTGTGGACTCCTCTCCAGTAATAAATCAAGGGAGGAAATGTGTAGCCGTCTCATTTCCAGGCCAATTCATCATTTGTAAACGTGATGGCAAAATACTTCCCTACCTTCTTTTCCCTCCCCCTATAAACTTTATACGATACTAAATCGAGTGTAAATATAGGATACGTGTGTGTGTGTGTTCAAGAGTTCCATTCATCCACTTCCACCTCTCTCTCTTGTCCATGGCATGGATGCTTCTTCTCAAGGTCCTTTGACTCTGCCCACACACAAACAATGCAACAATCCAAACATAATACAAACACACAAGTTTCCAGTCGTACATATCCCTTTTAATGCAAGGTGGCATTGGATATTACACGGCGGCTGGAGATCAGTCAACATCCCTATTCCAATCCCTATACTCTTCCATGTCAATGTACATCACAAATCACACACACACACACACATCCTCCAGATAACTTGTCAAAGGATCACAAGAGTGGAAGAGGAGACAGAGCGCAACTCAAAAACATTTTCTGCTACCACCGTTTCTCCTCTCGTTCATCCTCTCCTCTGCTTCTGTGCCGGGAATAAAAGTGGGTAATTCTATTTTCTCTGTAGTTAGTTAGTAGTTAACGCAATAATACGGCGGAACAGACGGTGAACATAAAAAATATCCATGGGAGTCAACATCTATAATAGATCGGTGTGTGTGAGGCATACATACAATACACACACTCTCTCTTCCTGGGAGAGAGAGATGGAAATAACCAGAGAGAAAGAGTGGCGGGCATTATTGATGAATGAAATGTTTGAGGGTGGGAGCGGAAATAGGATTCTCGTATTGATTGACTTGACTTTCATCTTCTTCTCCTCCCTGCACACACACACACTTGCATACTACCTCGCCGCCCATTCTCTCCTCATTTTGGAGTCCTCCTCCATTCTCCTCTCTCCCTCTCTCTCTCCATGTAGCCGGTCGGGTGAGAGGAAAAGAGCTGCAGGAGAGTGTGGGCAGACGACTACACTCGGAAAGAGAAAGATTGACGTAGTCACCTCCGACCTACCACCAATTCCAGGAAAGATTGTGAAAAAGAGACAACGCAATTCCATTCAGAATGGAGAGTGTAGGTAGCGTATGCAAAAAATGAAAATCCTTCCGCCTTCCGCTGTCGACACAAGTGATAATGAATCCCATTACTAGCGAAACACACACGTATAGGTATGTATGTACAGTATACAACAAACACAACAAGACCTACATTTCCACACGCTCATCTCTCTATGTGTGTCTGTGTATGTGTGTGCTCCCAATTTACAAGGAAAGCCTGATTGGGATGTCTGGAAGAGACACCGAGACCTTTATCACGTATACGACGTAAGGTAATTTGAATCCAATACACTCTGGTACATCCACTGGTTTCAAATCAGAGAGTGTAAATACGTGTAATTATTACTACACAGTGTCTAGGAATCCTGATTGGTTGGACCCCAATCAGTCAAGGTGTTCTCCTTCTTTCTCTTTGTCAATAAGTCAATTACAGACACACTTCCACCTCCAGAATAGTAATGATCATGATTGGAGCCAGGCTCAACTGTGTGTGTGTGTAATTATCACTAACTTCCTAATAGAGCTACTAAATATCTAAATATAGACTTAAATGTCATCCCCTCTTCATCTTCTTTTGAATAATGATGACCCTTTTTGTGAGTACAAGATTTGTCCACAGGAAATAAGAAATCATCACAAAAAACTGATCATTCCTATTTTCAATAATTAAACGTTTCGACAAGAAAAATCGTGTGTGTATTTCAAATTCTCCAGACAACACACAACTCCATTTAATTAACAGGATCGAGGAAACAAAGTGCATGAATGCGTGATGATAATTAATTATTTTGGTATAAATACTGTACTGTACTGCAAGATTGTATGGGTAATAAAAAAACATTTATAGAGCTAGACACATAAATATTTAACGGAATGTATGGAGAATTAGTGCCTTGTAGAGTAATTTTTGTGTGTGTACAATTTTTTTCTCATTGTTAATTCTTTCTCAAGTTCGTCTCTCTCTCTCACTCCCTCACTCATTTAATTCAATAGTCGATTTCGTAGTAGAGTAGACGTAGTAGAACGACGGAGAGTAGTAAGGAAGGAAACTTGACTAATGTAAATGGCAGCCCAAGGTTAGCAAGATTAACAACAAGAGAGAGATGTTGACATTGTGATTCTCTTCCGTTCTCTCTCTCTCTCTCCGGCCTACACTGGATTATACAAGACCCCTCGTCCTTACCACACACACACACACAGCACACACAATATTTAATTCATGTGAGTGTGTGTGTTTGGAGTCATAATATATCACATGTAATTGTCAAATATATAGCTTCAAATTTAAAATTCTACATTCCCAATTCATTGCACATATCCCTTCTCTCTTTCTCTCTGTCTGCCTAGTCTGTCAACAATCCACACACACACACACCACTCTCCACTCTCTTTATTGTACAAATTGTAAAAAGAATTGCTATTCATTTCAATCATTCCTTTTTCGAGCAGAGTCATTTAATTTGATTGTTGTTTTTTTCACCATCCAGCCATACCATAATATTTAACACCACACACACACACATCCTCTTTTCGCACAATCCTTCAACTCTGCCACAATCGTCCATCTCCTCCTCCTCTCCCTCTCCTCATATCATCATCCTTTTCTTTACCTTAGAAGGTGTCCACTAAACTGAGGAGACAAAAAAAATTTTACATTTTATCTCTTGTCCAAACTTCCTCTTTCCCTTTTTTTCTGTTCAGCTGAGGTCCCTTTGCCATGATTAAAATGTCATTCATCGGTTTAAGGCCTCGTGTAGCCACACACACACACAATCTCACTCTTTATTCAGACTCTCGCTGTTGTCTAAAATTGATAAGAGGACAAACAAAAGATTTGGACCCACACACATGAAAATGAGTGAGCTAAAAATACACAAATAGACAAATGAATGAAATACCCTCTCTCTCTCTCTCTCTCTGTATAGTAAATTTGAATTGTATGTGCATTTGAATCACATACAAACAATGTGTGTGTGTATGTATTTTTGTTGTGTGTATATCAAATATTGAATCTTTTGAAAGATTCTCATTTCCTTTTGAGCTCATTCTTTCTGCCAGTGTATCCTTGTGTAATGTAGTCTCGACTCTATTCATCCTTCGTGATCTCGACAGTGAAGAAGGCAAAGCGCTGAAGGATTGTTACGATGGAAATTGGAACATTTTGACAGGGAATAGAAGAAATGGGATGAAATGTCTTCTCCCTCCGTATACATATTGTAGTCCATGTTTCTCAGCAACATATCCTTTGTCAATAGGAATGAGAGAAAAGTGGGTTAAAGAGAATTTAATTTGGGACGAGAAGAAGAAGGAGGAGGACGTTTTCAAAATTCAGTGGAATCTTGAAAAGAGACTCAATCTTTGTTCCACACACACACGTTCTCACTCACTCTCAGAATATGTTGTGAGACCGAAATTGCCAGTAATGAATGCATTCCCAGTTGTTCCCATGCAACTTGCAAGAGGAGAAAAGGTTTAAAAAAAGAAAGAAATTCAATGCCTCTCAGCAGACAGAGAAAAATAGCAAATTCAGCAAAAAAAAGGAGAGAGACTTCTTTTCTCAATTCTGATTTTTTTCCCGAATTGAAAAAAATGCGACTTTTGCCATGCAGTTCCACTCGCAAGCCATTACCTAACACAATCTCTTCTTCATTTTTCTTTTTCACTTCTTTTTTTAAAGCAAAGGCAGAATTTCCTATTGTATCCTTCCTTTTTTAATTCTACTCTCCTCTCTCCTTCCACATGTGTTTACTTTACAAATGGATGAAATAAAACTTGAGATCCTTATTTCAAAAAATGAGACAGATTCTCCAGAATCAATCGTCATTCCATTCTTACAAAATGTGTACAGAGTGAAAAGAGAGAGAGAGACGGGAAAAATCTCAACCTTCTTCCTGGTATACTGTCAAGAGAAGGAGAATATAAAAAATCTCATTCACAAAAGAAAAAACTCTCGACACATTTTATCAAATGTGTGTGTACATGTGTAGAGTGTAGAGATTGCAAAAAAAAATTGACAAGGAAGGAACAATTATCGTTTGGATAAAAGAAGGAGAAAAAAAAGTAGTGGAAGTGAGCAGGGGCAAATGACAATTGAAAAACTCCTTTCTTCCCTCCTCCTTCATTTTTGTTGTTGAAAAATGAGTGAGAGAACAGCCTACGCTCACATTTTTCATTCTACTTACTGACTTGGATGTTGTGTATTTTATATTGATGCTGCGTAGAATTTTTGTACATTCGAGAGTATAAAGAGTAAAGTTGTATAACGACCACGCTGACTTTACTGCGACGTGCCCCTTTCATTCTCCCTGTCTCCGTGTCTATCTTAAATGTGTGTACATCTGGATTTGGCTAAAGAGGAATCATTTTTAGTCATCATTTCCCTATTTTCCTATTCAGACGTGCTGGATATATTGCACCTTGCTTTTTTATCCAGAAGAAATCAGGTAGGAGAGAGAGAAGCCCTGACGATGAAATAAATTGAAATTTATTATGAAAATGACACACAAGCAGTCACAATTCAACACAGACCATACATAGCGAGTATGTGTGTGTGTGGCTGAGCACAGAGAATGGGAATGACATATGTATGGATGTGAGTGAGAGTGTGTGTCAAGTATTTAAGGAGTGCTTGTTATATTTGGGTATTTCTGGAGCTCCTTGTTTGGCCGTCAAAGGAAAGGAAAAGTCTGTGACTGGGGATACAAGAATAGTGTCTCTTCTTCTGGCATGGAATAATACCAAAAGTGAGTCATCTCTCCCTCACATATTTCTTTTCCACATCCCCACACATTAGTCTTGCTATCTTATTTCCGCAGCACACTCACTACACAGCATCTCTCTCATGCTGTCTCTGTCTATATCTGTAGGTAGACACTATATAGTGTATCTCTCATGTAGTAATGTAGTAAATACAGTATGTAACTAAGATTTATTTGGAGGTCCATCCCAATCTCAGATTCAATACTGAGTCGTAAGAAAATACTTGAAAAAGTCTGTCATGTCTAACCAGCGACTTTTCTCATTCCCCATTCATATGTCTACATACTCGTGTGTCTGTGCGTGTGTGTGTGAATAAAGGTTTGTGGATACACACGATATGCACTTGAACGTGTGGCATGTGTGTGTACTGTGTGTGGAGATCCTATGACCGGAGAACTATGCAGGTATTTTCTTTCTGCTATAAATATTTCTGATTCTCTCCCGTTCCCGCTCCCGCTCCCACTCTCTCGGAGGTAAGGAAAAGTGAAGAGAATGAGGGAAGAGAAGGAAAGTGTGCAAATCTCATAATGGTGTATTTGAGGGTGTGTGTGGTACAGAGAAGGAGAGTACCACACACACTGCACCAAAGTCATGTATAAAAGATCCTTAACTACGCAAAGGTGGAGGCGTGTGTGTGTGTGTGTTCCCATATGCACAGGTTCGTATTTTTCTTCTCTCTTTTAGGCCCTACACACACGTACAGTATGTACGGGAGAGTGTGATGGCCTATGATTATATCATAATAATGCTGGAACACTGCAGATGTGTGGGTTGTGGTACTTGAACCAAGTTCCCGCGTGTGTGTCCGGAGTCAAGCGTTTATCAAACACGACAAACGAACGACAAGGACGACCAGGACCTTATACCCACACCGAACGAACCAACGAACACCAGAAACATAATGATAAGCCAGAGAAGTTGAGAAGAGAGAAAAAAACTTTATAGCGGCATGGTGACTGCAGTGAGTCCATGTAATTCGCATTCGCATCAAAGCCTTTCACAAAAAAAAGTAATACTCTCTTCGGAGAAAGAGAGCTAACCTTACACTCTACCAGTCTCTTCTACACTTTGTGTAAGGAAGACTGCACAATTTTCCTAATTTTTTTTCGTTTTTTGCCAAAATGCCTCCTTGTCTGACGAAGCAAGGTTGACACATTTTTCCGCTAAATAATTTTCTCTCTCTACAGAGTCAGCCAAGGTTGCACTATTTGTTTCCCTCCTCTGTTTTTATTCACATGTGCCCAGGTCTGTCCTTGTCATTTCGTGATTAATCGTAACCAAGACTCCTGATTGGATCTTTGCCCCTCTCTCTGTATATATTTGAGTCGACATAAAGTTGCCCCCTCCTCCTCCTCTCGTATCATCATTATCATCAGGATGAAGTGTGGGAGAGAGAAATCTGCTTTCACTCTCTACACGAAAAGTTTGATGGAGGAGGAGGAAGATGGATTTGGAAAAGGACTAAAATAGGAATGGTGTAAAAAAAGAAGAGAGCAAGGACATTTTTGGAGACACGCGGAGAGGAAATCATTGCATAACCAATAAGAGTGTATAACAATAGGAGGGAAGTTGAGTCGCAGCTCAACTTTATTAGTTTTATATTTTATTTTACGCGTCTGTGTATATGTGTGTGTTTTTGCGACTATTTACACTCTGCCCAAAAGTCAATAGAGTTTGTTGTGAGGAGGGCTCAAGATCAAGTCACGCTGAAGACATTTATCCTTCCCTTTTTTTCTTGACATGAGGATTAGCTCTAGCATTGGATTAAATAGGCAGTCAGCTTTTACGTAAGTACCAGTTTTTTTCATAATGTACGTCTAATACTGTGGATGAGAAATTGGGAAAAATATAAAGGGTAAGAGAGAGAGAGTGGTGTGTGTGAAGCCAAAATTCAGTCGGATTATTAGCTATATGAGATATAAATATAAGAGTAGCGAAAGTACTTGGTAATATTCAAAAGCGTCATATTTTGCATTCATTCCATACTCCACACACACACACTCACTCTGTTTCGTCTTGGGTATGTAGAGTGCTCTATAAAAGTTATAAAAAAGCGGGTTGCGAGATTGGAATGCTACAATATCCGAAATAGTCTCTCCTCCTCTATTTTGACTCTTGAGTAGTGAACTGACTGCTGCTGTATTTGTATTCGACTATGCTAAATTTATACACACGGATGACTCATCTTCTCTCTCGTCTTTTTTTGAAGGTGCAACCCCGAGCACTAATCAATTTTCACCGTGCCTTGCCTTCTGCCTGCCTACGCTGTGCCTCTTCCAGTATAATAAAAGGAGCTACCATACTTCTCTCTATCCATCACTCACATATATTTTTATATATCTTTACATACTCTCCTAGCAAAACTCTCTCTCTCTCTCTCTCCCGTATAATAGTTTTTCTCCTGCCATCCCCAGACACACTTCAAAATCTCGCCTTGAATATAAAGCCATCTCCAAAAACCACAACATATGCACAACTGTGTGTGTTTACTATGAATAATGTTCTCTTCCATATTGTATTCATATTTAATTCAAACATGTATGTATGTGCAAACAAAATTTAAGTATCACACCAGAGAATTGTATTACATGCCAATGCCAGTATAAGGTCCGTTCAGAAACTATAGGACACTTTGTTTTTCTGGCGTCATTTTGTGACCTGTCTTTTCAATGTAAAAACATAGGGAGAATTCACCAATCAACTTTGATTGTTTGGACCAACAGGGCCCTCAGCTGTAGAAGTCTCATATTTACAGGGTATGATGGGCCACTATCTCTGCTTCAAACCCCCTAGTGACCGATCTCGGGGTCACCGGGGTCACCGGGGTCAAAAGTTACCTCACCAGTATTGAACAGGTGTCCAGTTGTACAAATGTAACATTGAGTTTGTGAAATTTTTTTGCGAGTTATCAACGCAGATTCATATCCTATATGGTATAGGTTTATGGTATGACACATCAAGGTCATGAGAGGTCAACTGGACGTAATTTATTTCTGCGGGAAATATGAATTTTTAGGGTAGTTGTCACAAACTCTGAAAAATCGTGACAATTTTGATGATTTTCGTTGACAGATGCATATATTCCACTGGACAGGTCTGGTCAAGGGTCTACATAGTTGCGCCTTCATTGTAACTAACAGAATTTGACCACACGAGTCCTTGATTCTACGAAATATTGACGTGAGGGGAAAATGAAAACCTCCAGAATCACCCTGTCCTATAGTTTTTGAACACCACTTTTTTTCGTTCGTTTGAAAAAATCGCGTTCCCGCCAACGGATTTTGGTCATTGTTGGCCACAATACGTGACACTAAGTGGGTCATCTGCCCTGTGAGTATCAGGTCATGAGGTGAAGGGGTCACAAAATGACGCCAGAAAAACAAAGTGTCCTATAGTTTCTGAACGGACCTTAGAAGACTACACAAAAATGTTGTGTGTAGCTGGCGGCTGATGACTTGCCTTTCAATATGTGTATACATAAAATCCATATCTTTATAACAACCATTTATTGTGGGGGTATGTGTCTGAAATATAACCCAAATATTGCTTTGAGGAAAGACTCAACCATAGAGTGTGTGTTTGAGTGAGAGAAGAAAATAGAAAATTGCATGGAGAATATCTACATCTCATTCCCCCTTTGGTTATTCCATCACACATTATTTTTATCAAGAAAAACAATAAAACCTCCTCACAATGACATGTACAAATATATATACACACACAAAGGGGAGAGATACAGTCATCGTCAAGAGGTGATGACAGAGACAAGCTATTTATGTGGTTTCACTTACTTGATCATGTTCTGTTGGCTGTGTGTGTGTCTGTGAGTGAGTGTGTAAGTTTGATACTAACAGGCCATGCAATTCTAGCGTGATTATAATTTATAATATTAAATGGTATTATTATTGTTACATGCCATGTTGTAGTCGATGGTGGAGGGGAGGAGAGTGTGTAAGGATTTTTTGGTCCGTACACGAAACGAAAACCCCCACTAACTTAATTCTAGCTACAGTTACACTCCATGCTTGTATCGCATGTAGGATAATAATCCAATAACCCAACCTCCCTCTCTCTCCATC
Organism: Pygmarrhopalites habei; assembly: GCA_009870185.1. Lineage (NCBI taxonomy): Eukaryota > Metazoa > Arthropoda > Collembola > Symphypleona > Arrhopalitidae > Pygmarrhopalites > Pygmarrhopalites habei. The sequence continues at coordinate 59,283 of WJFB01000238.1, read as the reverse complement.
CATCCTTCCATCATATATTCAAATTGTGTTAAACATCATTATAATTGCCGTCGTCGTCCTGGTGGTAGTCGTCAACATATTGCCTCCAACCTTTGTCAATACAGTCTATTTATATTGTATCATCCTTCCTCCTCTCTCTCTGTCTCTGTGTTTTCTTTTCCTTTTATAATTATTGTGGCAAGTGTGCAATTTTCTTTGAAAGGGGAAAAAATATCTTCGTTTGTTCGAACTCATTCAAATCTACTTTGTAGATTGAGGCTGTACAAGACAGCAAACACACATACGATTATTTAAAAAAAATTATTCAGTATGTACTTACATAGTTTGTCATCATACTATAATTTTATAATTTACAGTAAGTATACAAAATGAACTTATTTCCAGAGTCTAATTCATTCATCAGTGAAGGATTTAAGTAAGGACGAATTATCTTTTTATATCCCCAGACAGTCTTGACAGATTTGGATTATACGAAGAGTAGAGTACAAAGTGGAGAGTATAATAACACAAGGGAGAAAAACATGAGAAAGGTTATCAAGTTATGTCAGTCAAATGTATTTAAAAATAAAATAAAATAATTTTCATACAATTTTTTAATTGACACAGCTGTTCTCTCTCTGTACAATTACTACAGTATCTCTATTTATGTACACATTGTGTATCACAAAGTAGGGATGAGGACTCATTTTGCAAGGTAATTTTTTTTTTGAAAAAACTTTGTACAAACATAAATGAGAGAATGAAAACAACTGTCAACCTGTTTAACCTATTTTGAAGGATTTTTTGCACATAGCAGCAGCAGTAGATTAGAGAGTATTAGGCCTTTAGATTAGAATATTGTATATAGAATTTAATCTTCAATTCAATATACATAGTGGAATTATTGTCAACTTGTACAAGTTTGTTTGTCAATTGGAATTAAAATTAACCATTCATTGAACTGGAGGAGAAGGAGGCGCGTTGTACTCAAACTACAGAGTCCACACACAGGGAAAGTTGTTTGTAAAAGAGTCATCTTAAGATGGAAAGTCGAATCTGGAAGATGAGTGTACATAAGTATGTAACTTTTACACTCACCTCCCCCGACTTTGGGTGTACTAGTAATTTGCAGGGAAATGGTGCATATGAAATTATGCTTCAATTATTTAGACCTCTTTTCACTTTTGTCGTTAACATCCCTCGACTCTCAAGCTCAAAAATGTTACAAGACTTTACAAGACGAGGACGAAAGAGAGAATAGTTGTGCGTGTGTGGATTATCCTCCAAAAGTTGATAAAGTTTGAAAAAAGAGAGGAGGAGGAGGAATGAGAAGAAACAGGGATTAAATGTAAACATGAGCAATTCCAAGTTGCCACTCACAATGTTAAAACATTAATAAATGAGTAGTAGTAGTAGAGTACGGGAGGGAAAGGGAGTCTGCATGGTTTTGTATCTGTTTACATTTTAGAGACGGCAGTCAACACACAAAGTAGACCTGATGGTGCTATGCCTTCACATCTTACTTACTACTCCCTTCCGGATTAGTTCTCTGTCAGATTTTTTTTTGCACAAGCCTCAGTCCGTCGCCTCTTCCTCCACACTCCACACACACTCCTCTCACAATTTACCAGCATATTTTGTACCAGATGGATGGAATGGTCCATTTAAATTTTTTCGTACCCACACAAACACACACTGTACTATACACACAGGCAAATGTACCAAGTAACATATTAATGGGAGTGTTAATACCCTGAAAATGCGAATCTTTCATCATGAAATCTTTATCTTCTCAATATAGCACAAGCACAGCCCAACTGGAATCCCAGATCCCTCCACACAGACACACACACACACAAGACCATACACGTGTACACAAATCAAGTTGCCCTGTCCTGTCCTCATTTGAATCAAAAAGTGTGATTCTAATTTAAATTCAAAATAAGTGTATATACACGATTAAATAGTGAATCAGACGACTACTTGTACTGACTCCATCGACAAAATTGAAACATGAACTCTCCTCCTCACAAGATGTTAGCATGACGAGAAGAGTCATTAGGAGAAAAGGAGAAGAAACTCGTATATTGTAAATTGACTCAAAAAGGAAGGATAGGATGGCATGAAGGGGAGGATAGGAGAGGAGTGTCAATACTGATAATGAAGCATAAAAATAAAATATGTCAGTTAAAATGTTAATTGTAAATGCCAACAGATTTTCAATTTGTAATCACCAACTTTTACGATTTCTCCTGGACTCTCATGGACTATTTATGGAGTCTTTTTTTCTCTTTCGCTCAAGTGTGTATTTATGGAAATACTACTACTACTGCTATTACTATGTAGTACTCTGTACCAAATCACTAAATATACGATATGACACACAGGAAAGTGTACTTGACGAGGACAAGTCAAATAACAAATGGGGAAGAGGAGTGGAATAAGCTGATACATTTTTTTTTCTGGTTGTGGAGCGTGAGAGAGTATGGGAACGGAAATTAATATCTTTGTGAATTTTAAATTTTTGCGTATGTACACACACACACTGGGATTATACTAGTGGTCGTCCAAGAGGAATAGAGCAGGAGGAGGATGGAAAATGGTCATTTCAGCACATGTGCCCTGTGTACATACACAATATTTTTTACATAAGAGTGACACGCAGACAATTACCCACACAAGAGACGTAAAGAGTAGCTAGTTAAATTTTAATGTTTCTTCCCTGTGTTCCCATTGTACCTGGAGTATATTATCTTGGAGTCAATTCTCTGTTTGCTCTTGCATGGCTAATGATGAAAGAAATAGACAGAGAAGGGGGCTAGGAAAACAGAGGGTCTTTAATAAGTGTACACTACACCCATACATTGTGTGTGTGTATCAGAGTACAACAACAGAGACAATACATAATCGTGCACTGACGCAAATCACAAGTTTAGGGGGGAGGTGCGAAATAACTTTTTGCTAATAAATTTGCGAACAAATGAATATTGAATATTGACAACCAAGTCTACCTTAAAGTTAATACAGTAATACAAAGTAATGGAGACACACATCACCAGAAGAAGAAAGAAGAATACATGGACAATAAAAATTCAACGGAATAAGAATTCTTTGTCTCTCTTCTCTCTTTTCTGAATGTGTAACAAAGTCATATGATGCCCAGGATGACGATAACAATTGGTTGTTATTTTCTCTCTCTCTCTTTCTCTCCCTCTCAAATATAATCATGATTCATGACCAATTCTTTTTGTTGGGAATGTCGTAAAGTATCATTGTTTCTTTCTTTCACTCTCACCTCCAACAAAATTCAGTCATACTGAAATTGAAGACAAGAGATCGAGAGAGACTCGAAACTTTACAGCTACTCTGCATCATTCCCAAACAATTTGTTTTGTGCCTGCGTGTGTGTGTGTGTATGGGGGATGGTACAACTTGTGTGTTGTGTAGATGAAAGGTCATTTACGCAGAAAAATGTCATGATTCAGTGTCATTATTCTGTTACATGGAAGGAGACGGAAGGTGAAGAGAAGAGAAGGTAGGTAGGTTAGATATCTTTATTGATTTTTGATTGTCAAGAATTTACAGTCTCCAGAAATTTATCTCTGATTCATCCATCGTGTGTATATGTGTGTGGAAATTCTTTGGAACCTTAATTGTTCTCAATGAAGAAAGAGAGAGAGAGTAAAATAAGAAGGAAATTTAATTTCAAAAAATTATTGCCAAGTGTAGTCACAATCACAAGAATGATGGCCAATGACCCAGTTCAACACACAAGCTGAATAAATTTACACGGCGGTAAAGTTTTTACACACAGAGCTAAGAGTGCCGAGTACGGACCACAAGGACAAATATTTACAAAGAATCAGTCCACACAAAGAAAATTGACCTGGAACTGTGTACTGTCGTAACAAGACACAAGTGTGTGATAAGTGCACATACATTAGTGTACATTTGACGGAAGAAAACAGGAAAAAGATGACTAATTTAGCAATCAAAGAATCGTCGAGCAAAAGTATTTTTCAACGTGTGTGTGTGTGTGTAACCTGGAAGTATCCCATATCTATATGTGTCATAAATTACACAAGGGAGGAGAGGTTTACATTTTATAACAAATGAGACAATATTATATTATGATACATTATGCACACACACACAAACACACACATGTATGCACTTCACTTGGTAAATGATAGTGTGTTGTCTGAACTCCCTTTTATCTATGCATGTAGTCAAAACTGAATGACTAATTAAGAAAATATGCCAAATCGGCAGTCATCCTTTGTACAATTTTTTGTGTGTCTGTCTCTGCTCCCCTCTCAAACTATCTTACAAGGTGCTCTGACTCTCACGTCTCATTTGATTCTGTTGGGATGATCAGAGACGTAGTAGAAGCTTTGTCATGCCAATGGAATACTAAGAAACTACACTCACTACCTAAAGAATTTAATTGAGTAATTATTTTTGCACACACAAAATTGATTGATTTAAAACTGACCTTTAGTGGATGTGATGAGAGTTTCCTCAAAAATTTGTTGTCAATAAATTTGTATTGTTTTTACAAAAGACTGTGGTTCCACATTTTAATCTATAATGTACACAAATAAAATATTTACAGTATGACGTGGATGAGATGACTTAATTAGTCATTCACTTTTCATATTTTTACGCGCGAATTTAATTTTGACAGTTGATTAAAATTATTTTACCTGGATTAATGTGTTTCCTCAAGTTTGAAGACCACTTGGTAGAGTTCGATGTCCAAGATATAGTGGCACAATTAAAAAATTTTTACATACAATGTATGAAATCTCGTTGTGGATGATCAAAATGAGGATTTTTATCCTTCCGTCCTCTTTACACACAGACTCTCCAAGTTATTTTTTCTTGACAGATAAAGAAGACTACTACTGATCCAACCATCCAGGTGACAAAACACTCTTCCACACACAGACACACGACAAAAAAAGTAATCACACACAATTCTGTCTCTTGATAATTTTAGTACAAATTCCACACTGTCCTTGTTCTCCTTTCAGTTTCTGCTGTTGTTGTTCTTTAAAAAAATTTTTGTTGATTTTTCTTTGTCAGCCAAAACACGGATCTCTGACTCACACTCAAAAAAATTAAATATAGAAGAAATGAGAGTAAGAGTTGATACGGTGAGGGATGTAAAAAGTGTAGAGAATTTATGAATGTGACTGTTTTGTTGTGTTGACGAAAGTTTTCGTGTTGATGATATTTCGGATAAATTAAGAATCCAAGGTGTATATATATATATATATTCTGGTCGTCAAATAGAATAAAAAGTGTTTTGAACGACGCACCGTTAAGTTTTAATACCTGAGTAGTAATATAAGTGAAGCCCCTACTCAATGAATCACACACAGTCTCTCTGTCTACACACAGTCAGACGAAGTTAAATTGCCTTTTCACGTTTCACACAGTCTATCTCTTTCCATACGATGATCTCACGCCAGCTGCAAGTTCATGACTGATTCTGAATGGGAAGCAAAACTCTAACCGTCGACTACCCCTCCTGTATGTATGAGTGAGTGTGTGTGTGGTGGGTGAGGGGAAAAATACTGCTGCGCATAGGAAACAGCCTAACCTCAATGTATGTACATACTCTTCCAAAACTCAGCCTTATGCAAGTCCCCCTTCCCTCCTCACTCCAAATGTATGAATCACATTCAACTAGTAAATACCCTTGCTAATACACACACACAACACAACACACAATACACAGGGGAGACCAGTCCAACAACAATGGGTATCCCCAACACACAAAACTTAACCATCATGATTGTCGACGTAGTGAGTGCGTACCACCTCTTTCCACCTAAACTGCGAAAAAAACATGAATTATTTCAACCACCATTCCCTTTTTTTTGTGAACACACACACATACGCAAAAATTTTCCACTAATCCATTCAAACTTGGTAACTTTTTTTTGGATGGCCCATCTCTCTCTCTCGCTCATTTTTGTGCGTTGTTATGCTCTGTTCTGACTTTATTTGGTCCGGTGACACTGACCACGCTAACGACAATCTTCCTCTGCAGACCTCGAAAAATTGAGAGAGGAAACAAAATTATAATATTTATCAAAATACAATTTACAGTCACGCTCGTCCAAATTTTTGTGGGTCAGTTGGTACAGATGCAAACATGGATGCATGGTTTGTACAAATTTAAATATATGGACAGATAAAGGAAGACTCAACATTATTTAATAATGTTTCATACTGTATTTAAATTTAAAAGTTGTGTGTGTGTGTGTCAATGGAAGGTGATGTGTAGTTGGGAGGCACAATAGCCTCAAGTGACTAATGTACATATTTACGTATCATCGTGAAGTTTCAAGGATGTTCATGTTACGTTGACGAAGGATGTGTTTCTTGTTGTGTGTTGTTATGAAATACACTGGTTAAATGTAACGGCGGCTTCCCCTGACACGACACACACACACTCGTTCTCTGTGTTGTTGTGTGTAGCTGATGTACATACAGAAAACAGTATGATTCATCGAAAAGGGAAAAGGGGTGAAACGAAAAAAAGTACCCCTCTCCCACACACAACACAACACACACGCTAGTCTCACTCTCTCAATCACACACACATCAACGACACAGCACACGGAACGATTTTAAGGTGATAGTAAGGTATAAATAATAAAATTGTGATTGCATAAACATCATATTATCAGACAATTTCATGGAGTATTTCCACTCCTCTTCCTCTTTATCCCCCCCGTACTAAACACTAACCGTAGGTAATTACACAGTGCACTGGGTTTTAGTATGCACATCATCCAAATCTAATTTGTAATCATACATATACATACATTCATGGATTCTGTTTACTATTTGACAGCCTTACTCAGCATGTTGTCATATCTTTGATGATTATTATATAATCACAATCCATCCACACCTGCATTTTGTTCCTAATTTTAAATTTCAACAACACCAACAAAAGATAGCGTCAGATTTATCATTTTTTATATTATAAATTGTACGAGGTAGAAATAAAAGTGCAAAATGCAATCCATGCAAAAATGATACAGTCAAATCTGCATCCAAAAAAATATTATTTTAATATTGTTTTAAACTCTGTAAAGGAAAAAAATAGCTGGCATAAATTTACCATGAATTGTGAAACTGCTGAATGTACCTACAAAGCAGTAAAAAAATTATATAAAAATTTGGGCTGAGTGAAGCAATTTCCAGAGTATGTGTTTCCAAACCATGTGTGTGTGTGTACTAAATCATTATTCAATTGTACTGACTGCAACTGTGCCTAGTGTCAATATTAGAGCTGGAACTCCATTCATCCTGGCATTGTGTGATGATCAGTACAATAATTATGAATATATGAAAATTGTGAGTTGGGGAAGGGGAAAGAAATGGAAGGGAAAAATTTTTTTAATGCAAATTTTAAAGGACAGAAAGCTGAGTCATCCTTGTCCTATTTAGATTTTGATTTTTATTGGATCAAGTTTTACACTCAACTTTGTTTGGATTAAACTACGACGTGAACTTCTCTACATATTTTGTACATACGATATCATGTACTACGTATAGGGGTAAGCAAAAGATATACATAATTACATTTAACACTCTTCCTTCACCGCAGTCATTATATGTACAACTACACACACACACATCTCTCTCTCTAAATGTCAGTTTTTTCCTGTTTCGTGAAGCAATGTGTATATAAAATTTCAAATTTTTATGAAGCAATGATAAGGACAGGGAATGCCATACCACACAACACCATACCAATTGTATACATGTGTATGTATGTAGTGTACGCAGTCACTAAAATGTGTTTAGGTGCATAAGACGGCGGCGGCACACAATGTGAGGAAAACCTATCAAATAAAGAAAACAGAGAATGAGAAGAGAGGGGAGGGGGAAGAGAAATGGGGAAAAAAATTCTTTGCGGAAACTTTGCAAAATGTACACTAGGAATGTGTGTGTGTATGTGTGAAGAGAGAGAAAGAGGATAAGGATGGAGACTGGAGATTAAATTACTAACTCCTCGCGTATGAAATACAATACAATTATACTTTGACAGCTTTTTTCCCTCTTTGAACACACACACACACTGAATAAATTTCTCATGGCATTTCTTTTTTGAACGGTACAGGTCAATCTTGACTAGGTACGTGTGGTGGTGTGTTTGTGTGTGTGTGATGGTGTGCCTTCTCCGCCGGCTAAATACCAGCATCATCATCATCATCTTATCACAAACACGAAAACAAGTAATACTGTAGAGCACTGCAGCTTTTTGATTTCAGTTCACGTGGGACTTTTCCCATGGTCCCTGGTCCGTCCTCCTCTCCCTATGAAAACACCAGCCGTACATACATACATACTAGGTTATCTGGATAACTAATCTGGAGAAAAAAGATGGGATATGACCGGGTGTACATCCTTACTACAGATATGCCTAGCTCTATATAAAACTTGAAAGGTCATGAATCACCTTTTGAGAATCTGGATTGAGAATTCCGACAGACTGCAGAAAAGTGGAGGTAAGCACAAATATTTTGTGTGTAGTATTACACCCACATCCACAAAATGTGAATTTTATTAACCTTTCTACTTTCCAAAGAAGATTTACATACTACATACATTGTAATGTATAGTTGTAGTGCAGAGGATTAAATTGAGTTTTTGCATACTTATACGCTCACTTGAAACCTACCCTTAAAATTGAAAAGATTGGGGAAGTTCCAAAGAAGTCTTTCCACAAAGCTCTATTTCCTCTTCTCTTTTTCTCTCTATTTTAAATATATGGGTTTGCAGACACACACACACACACAACGTGTGGTGGTTCTTTAATAATGAATGTCACTCTTCATTCTCTCTCTCATCGAATGAGATAGACTGCAGACATGTGCGACGTAAAGTTAGCAAACAACATCGTCAATTATAGCCCTTCAATTTTACCATTTACGACATCAAAAGATACATATCTAAACCATATACAAAGTTTGTGATTAGTCTCTCCTCCTCCTCTTTACTCCCTATCCGTGCATGCATCTGTCCTCTGCTCCATCAGACGATACACATATCTACATTCAATATACAGCCAAGTTAGGTATATTCCATATTCAACTTTATATTACATGCACACACAGTGAGTTTGTAAACAAAAACGCCTTCCATCTTCAACCTCATCCGATGACTCATCTAATTTTGCCATTTAAGCGGATTCTCATTTACTTGCTTTGACTCTCTCAATAGTAGTAGTCAGCAATTATGAATTTACTTTAGTACACACAGTCACACACTCATCAGACGACGCTTAATACCTTTTCATATACTCTATGTATTCCATTTAGTGAAACAAAATAAATTTGAACCAACTACGCTCTGTACTCTCTCTTCCTCATAATAGCACACACAGTACACACACGATAATATATTATCCTGTAGGTCTGTAGGAGTAGTCTTTATATTTTTGGGCTTCTTTCTTTCCCTCTTTTTACCTACACATCTATAAAGCTTCTTTCATCAGAATTTAACACGTGTGAGGATATGACTTATTCCCCTCTCCCTTTGACGACTCCAGGTATAAACACACACATAAGGTACACTCTGACTCTTTGAAGTGGCCACCTTTTGTCGTACATTCTGTGTAATGTGTGTGTGTGCATCATTTATTGATGACACATCCAGGAATTGAGGAGAAAAATTCTCAGAAATTTTTAAATGAAATGTACACCCTCTTCTTCTCCCTTCTTTTCTTGTCATGACAAGGTAAACGTAAAATCGAAACCAAAAAACATAAAAACGTGAAATCTTCCATGGATAGAAGATTTTACGGTTTTCTCACATTTGATTGTCAACGTCACCCATTTTCTTTTTTTTTGAGAAAGTACGTTTCAATTATATGCAGTGACGTCAAATTTCGTCGTCGTCGTTGTCGTTGTCGTTGTGAATTGTCCTTTTCATTCCTTTTTATCCCACTCACTTTTTGTTCGGAGGGATCAAGTACTCTTACTAATTTGTGCGACCACGACCACCTCCACTCACTCTCCTCATATCCTGGTAACCTTTGCATAATTAATTAATACAGGAAAAGGGAAAGAAACATGTGCGTCTCATTGTTTGTACATAATTCTATTTTGTGTGTGTGTTGTACTTTACCATCTCTGCTTTCTTCTTTCATCTTTGATCATGATATGCTGGGGGATTACCACAATAATTCGTTTAATTATAGAAACATCATTTTGAATCTCATTTCAGTCTACCATTTAATTGTACAAGTTGGAAGTAACATACTTTCCCCATTACCCCTCCTCCCCTCTCCTCTCTAGTTCTCATACACAAATGAAAGTTTATTTATCCAATTGTATTTGACAGGAGAACGTCATACGTAATGTGTGGACGACTTTCTCTTTAATTTGACATAGGAAGTTGATTTTCAGTTGGTTGTTTTGTGTAATGATGACAATGGTCATACTTTGACTCGAAACATTTACAAAGGTAACCAAAGTTAATAGAATGAGGAGGGAGAGAATAGTAATTACTGCGTGTTCAGCCAGTGTCAAATTCTAGTGATGATTTAACTGGGGTACAAAATGGGAATTTGTCCACATGACACAACATAAAACGTAATCATTATTTTATCTTTTTTGGGGATTTAACAGATGTGTATTCACATGTATGTAAATTTTGACATTTTCCTTTGTTTACATTTATTTATTTACATTTCGAAGGGATTTCAAAATTGCGTACAGAGTACTCAAAGGTGAAATTTTGACAGGTTAATTGATTATTTTGTCAACAAAAACAAAATCCATCAGACTCTATGCTTTGTTCTCCACCTCCGAATCCGCATCAAAAGGAGCATTTTCAATCGATACATTAAAGAAAGAGTGTATAAATTCTGTTCAGAAAATTCTGATTTTAAATATTTTTAGCTTGAAAAAATTCTAATCTTTTTTATGTAGAATCCACACTATCTTAATTGCAGTTGGATTTATTCCTATTATTATCCGAAACAATGATCAGCTTGTGATTTTTTTGATGATATAAAAAAATGAGGAAAACTATCTTATCACAGAAAAAAATTGACTACTAATGCAGTAAATTACCAATTCGTACTTACTGTATTTATAGTAAAAACGTAGTAGTAGATCTTGCATGTGTTTGTGTATTTATGTGATAATGATTTCAAGGTGGAGTGGCTGGAAAATCCTACTCGATGCATCCACTCCTGTACTTACTCAATTGTGAACTCAATTAGTGTTGTGGTACTTCCAACATGATTTATTTAATAAAGTTATTATCAAACCCCAGATAAACACACTACACACACACTCACACACCACGGACAAATGGACTGACAACTTGACAAGGTCAAGCTCATAAACTGTGTACGTAGCACAAAATTTAGTTATCATGATTAATTGTGTCAAGTTTATTGGCTCATCTATTTCAGAATTATCCTCTGGCTTCCACTCTGTGAACTCTATAGTCACACATATGAAGCACAAAATACACTTACACACACAGTACACAATGACAAGCATTAAAAAGGTACGATACACAACACAACAAATTGATTCAGTCCCTCTGTTTGTATGTCACACATTACAGTAGTTTACTAAATGACTAATTACATCATGACTTTGCAAAATAAATTGGTCAATCGAAAAAACTACCATCTTAAAATTTTGTCAACTCTCCTCCCTCCATTCATGGATAAAAATCCAACTTGCAATTTATACCATAAGAAGAAGCGGAGGGCATATAAAGATGATTATTGTAATCTTCTCTACAAAATATGTATATTGAGTGGGGTGGAGGTTCTTCCCATTTTTTTGAGAGGAGGATGACATTGACTGTACGGATCGATTGTGAGAGAGAGGAAGGAAATCTGTGCTCAAATACTCAGTACTTGTTTGGCTTATTGGCATACTCTGTTTGACTTGCAAAATATGTCTTTCTACTTTCCCATTTTCTTTTTATCAAAAAAGAATTGGGAGAGCCGCCGATATGAAAATAAAGATGCATCCTCCTCCTCCTCCATGTATTATTACAGTCGAGCCAAAGAAGGAGGAGAGAAGATCCATTGTGGGTAATGCCCTGACTACGTAACGTAAGTTCCTCCACCTTGTCTCTCATTACATATTTTGTAATAAAGAAATGTGGAGAGTAAAGCTGCATCTCATTGAGGAAAATCTCAAGAGCTTCTCCCTCTCTTCTCCTTTATACCTTATTACTCTCATCCTCCTCCTCTGCTTCCTCTTTTCCCTCCACCACACATAATATTTTATCCTGAACTTCATGTGGCTTGTGCCCTTTGACTTTGTCACGGCCTCAATATCTTAACCTTGTCATGCCATCCCTCTTCCCTCGGAACCATAGTACCATCTGCTCTCTCTCTCAACCGCAATCTTCCCCTCTCTCTCCTCTCCTTGTTAAGAATTTTAACACTTGGAAAGTTTTTGAGGCATTTGAGAATTTTTCCCTTATATACAAGAATATATATATTGACCTAACCTCAAAGTTGTACTTTCCTAACCTTCCCAACCAAAGTACAAACTTACGGAATTACGGTAGTTGAAACTTTGGCATGCGTTCACTTATATCTCTCCCATCCTCCTCCTTCTTCTTCCTAAAACTTGGCTTCTTCTACATCTCCTTTTCGTGTGTCTTTTATGGCGTGTAAAAAGTTGAAGGGAAAGATAATGTTCATCTCTCTTTCAGTGCAAAAAGGTATACTTACACAACTTTGGGATACTCTTTCCATGTTGAATTATAAGTATAGGAAACGGGAGACGGGAGACGGGAGAGACTACGAGAACGTGTAATAAAAGCTTCAGAGTTTCTTCACAGAGTTCATTCAGAGAAAAATGGGTCATTTGTTCCCAGTCACTGTGGATGAGGCTAAGACGAAGAGGCGGGATGGGACTCACAACTACTACACCATTCCACACTGCACTGTGTGTGTGTGTAGGGTGGAGGAGATAAAGTTAAACTCCTGTAGCTAATACTTACATACATCCAATACATACATGGATTGGATGCTTTTAGAAAGGCGAGAGAAAAAAAGAGTCTTGTTCTTCTTGGTTTAGAATTTATTGGGTGGATGTCCACATGGGACACCAAGTCAAGGGTCTCATTCATTCCCTCCTCCTCCTTCTCCTCCATCACATACATACCCTTAGCCCCAATTTACAGATTCCAGACTTCCACACTCTCAGCTTTAATACGAGAGTCGTCTGTACTGTGTGGTACGTGAGCGTGTGTGTAGTAAAATCCCAGTATAATCATACGAATTGTGCACTTAAACCACACTCCTCTAATGGATGAATGAATTCTTTAACTCACTTTTTTCCCCTCTTTCTCTCTCTCTCCTCTTCTCTCTTCCGTCGTCGTTTCGAGCTTGTGCCCCATATTTTTTGTGCACTGTACAATTGGGACTTTTTTTTCGATAAGACGAATCCACCCACGGAAGAGACGAGGAGAGAAAGGAGTAAAGTGTCAAAGTAAATTTAAAATTAAAAAGATTATTCAGTAAAAGAGGTAGACATTTTTTTGATAAAGCTGGAATAAGAGGCCACAGACTGTCCACCCAGCTTATCTCTTCCTGTTTTTTTTGAAGAGTACTTTTTATTGATGGCCCTCGTGTAGTCTGAATGGTCCAGACTGGACCAAGTCCTGTCTTTATGCTCCTGTAGTAAAATATTATTTCCTCACATTTTACTATAAAGAGGAGAGAGGATGGACACAAACACAATCATCTTTTTTGATATATGGCGTATATCATGGAATATTCCAAGTGGAAAGAATGAGAATGGTCATATATAAAAATTTCCTGTTTTTATCTCCTCCTCCTCTTCTTCTTCGGAGGAGTAGAAGTAAGATCAACTTTTAACGTGGAAATGGAACAAGAAGCACCACCAGCTCCCTCCTTATCTCATGTCTCCTCTTCTTCTTCTCCTCCTGCTCCTCCTCATCCCGAACAGAATGGAGCATTTGGAGGGCATCGAGAGAGACAGAGTGAGTGCGTGTGTGTGTGTTAGTGTGAGTGGTGGAGGAGCAAGGAAGGAAGAGAGCCGGAGTTTACAAAGTGGAAAAGAGATTCTCTAGGATTCTCCTTGAAGGTTGAGAGATCCCAAAAAAATTGTGGAGGCGAGAAGAACTGAGTCGAAGCGGAAAAGCGTGGCCATGGAATCCTCGAATGAAATGGCCAAGCGAACAACCAGCAGCCGAGGAATAGAGAGCGAGAGAGAGAGAGAGATTTTCATTCATAAATCTTGGGGCCATAACATTGGCTTTTTCATGTTATAGATTTTATGTGTAGCGCAAAGAAATTGTATATCTACATCGCGTATAGCACAGTATAACTTTATAGGGACTCTCCTTTCTCTCTCCAGCCAAGCAAAGCAAGCCTCTCTCTTAGAATGAGAGTGAGTGTGTGTGTTCGGTATCCTTCCAGAATGCCAACTACGACGGAGGAGGAAGAACGACGACGACGACGCAAAACTCTGGAGCTTATAAAACTCCATCTTCTCAAAGAAGAGAGATTTCTCTCAATGAAATGGCCTTCTTCTCTATGCTTCCTTGTGCTTCTGCTACTGCTTCTGCCTTTTCCTTTTGGTCAATGAAATTTCACAAGTTTGAGTTGCCGGGGCTCATAATTCATTCTTTTGTCAGGTCCAAGACGGGGATTACATGCTACATTATATAATCATGTACAACCCACAGAAAGAGATAGAGAGGGAGAGAGGGAGGGACCCATGACCAATTTCTAATATTATATATTGGCTCATCAAAATCTACAGGCCAAGCCTTTTGACCTCACGCCTCCTCCCTCCGTCACCATCAATTCATTCACTTGACAAAGAAATCCATTGAGATGTCCCATCCAATCTCTCTCAAAACTCTTTTGACTGACTCTTTGAAAATAAAAAAAACATAATCATCAAAACAGTTTTTTCTAATCACATCCCAACAATTGATTGCCAGGGACATTAAGATTATCAGTATTTTTTTTTCCTCTACATCTTTGCTTCGTGTTGTCGTCCATTGCACTTCCGCAGCCTCTCCAGGTTATCAAGAGGGCAATGTGTAAATGGTGCCTGCATAATTTAGAATGACCTTAGTAATGGCTATTTCCAAGATTAGTCTATCATTAACTAGTCATGTGTAGTAGTATTTAGTAGGGGCTGGCAAGGTAATTACTCGCTCCTTGTGGAAAATTCTTTTGGAATTTTACTTCTTGGTTCTATTTTGAGTATTAAAGTTGAGTGCAGTCTATTCAAATGTGGGTTATGTTTTTGCAAACTTTCCACAAAACCCTCTTCAAGACACTTGAGTCCACTTCAAACTATTTTGCATTTATCCACCTGGAAAATTTGTAAAACTTCAAAATACAACCAAAATACTTTGAAAAAGTTATTTATGAAACACGTGCGTCAAATTTCAAGAAAAAGTTCTTCGACTTTTGTAAAGTCTCTCTAGAGAATGAGAGTGTGTGTATAGGAGGGATATTTCGCGAAAACAAAAATAAACATCCGTGCAGGATCAGAATTCGCGTCTTGAAGAAATTGAATAGTTCATTCAGAAATAGGACCCTGAGAAATCCCTATGCGTGTAGTTACCTCGTTAGTAGTATTACATCATGATATGTACAGTTTGTGTGTAGAGTGTATTAATGGAGTGAGTGATATTGATTTGTAATTTGAGTCTTGGATAATAATGTATGAAATCCAATGAGTTGATAAATAATTAAGCTATGCATTTCTCTCTCGCAGTTTCCCCTATGATGCTGATACTTGTGTATACTACCATGTTAATATGGAGATGATGTGAGTAGACTGTGTGTACGTGTAAGATGAGATAGGGAGTAGCAAATTTGAGAAAACAAAGTAATTAAGGGATTTTGAGAGTAGAGGAGAGGAGAGGAGGGAGAGGGCAAGGGCTCTCTCCTTCCTTTACGACTCCTATAAAGTTTACGAGGTACACTCGTAATATTGTTGTGCATGTGCAAGACATAATTGCCATACAAACTAACTACACACGGAGTGGGTGATATATGATGGTTTTTTTCTTTTTTTAGGTTCTATTTTACAAGGAGAAGAAAAGACGGAGCAGCCTCCTGTTGTTTGCATTGACTCTGAAAAAGCCCAAACAAAGTTGGAAAAATGGAGGAGGAGGGAAAAGACGAAGAAAGAAAGATAAAGGAGAGACGGGGAGGAATAAATTCCGGAAGGAGAAGAGATGACGAGGAGCGGAAGTGGAAGTGGAAGGGAGACCCTTCGCACACTCATTCATTCATAAAATAAAATGAGGAGAAAGAGAGAAGGAAGACTTGGCCCACATGAAAAGTATTTCTGTGTAATCTCCTCTCTATGGATGTTGTCATCTTGCCCTCGTCTTGTTAGTCCTCCCTCCTCTCTCTCTCCTTCTCCTTCTCTTACGTCTCCTCAGGATGAAGAAGTCATTGTGTGTGTGCCTGTGTTGTTGGTGTCAAATCTTTTACACGATCCATTCAGCCATTCAATCTGTCATTTCTTCCGTCCCTCTCCCTCTATTCTCATCAAGAAAATTCCTCTGTTCAAATAAAGTGACGGCTGTGTGGCGGTGAGTGAGGTCGTGTCAATTTTCAGTTCCACCAGGCCATGTCCAGGTCTCCCAAGCTAAAATTGTAAAAATCCTCATGTTGTGAATGTTCCGAGCGACTAGGGAGAGATTCACTTTGTCTTGTCTTGTGCATTTCGGTATATTGTATTCTGTACATGTTGTGTGTGTTGTGTGTGTGTGTGTACAATTAGAGTTTGGTGGAAAGCTCAAGAGTCTGCACACTCTTTTTTCTATTTTTCTATTTTGTCAAGGAAATGATCCATCCTTTTTCCCTTTCTCACTTTTTGACTTGCATTTCCTCCGTGGACAAACGAGGAGGACCCCTCGTCCAATGTCTAGTCAATACAAAAGGTCACTCCTTATAATCTACTATCATCTTTGTGTGTGGGTGTGAGCTTTGTGTATAGAAGGTAGGGCAAGGATACATTGACACGACCGACACAGTCTCGAGAGAGAAAGAGAGACAGACAGTCATGAATGACACTCTTGTCACTTTCAACGCAAACTAAATGTATGACCATCCACACACACACACAGTCAGTTGACTTTAAAGATTAAGGGAGGCTTGAGACAAGGAATAGTTCAACTTTTCGTCTGTGTAGACAAAACGTACTATTTGTAACCCAAGACTCCATTCATTCATACAGTATGCATACATGGTTTGAAAAAGGACCGGATAAAAATCTGAAATTTTAAAACACACATAACTGAGCTACAAATATAGAGACTTAAGTTGAAAACAAATGCAAACAACACAGCGCGAGGGAAAAGACAACAAAGGACCTCACACAAAATCTTTCAGTACAAAGTATACGTGGCGCTAAATGATTTATGATTAAATTAATGCACTTTGAGATTTAGGATGGTGTAAAGTGTCGTGTGTGTCCCCTCACAAGCGGACATGACCACCAGGGTGGTCATAGAAGGGGAGGGCAGGATAGCATGATTTGGTTTGATGTGTGACGAGGAGGAGTGTCAACGTGGATCGTGTATCACCAGGGAAATTACAGAATTAGGAATACAAACACACACGAGCTCTCATCAGAGTGTGATTTAATTAGAGGGATTTTTATAAATGGATTGTTCCCACTCTTCCTCCTCTGTTATTTTGTCAAAGTGGAGGGAAATGCAATGCGGGAGACAGGGAGAAAAGAGCTTTGCCTTGGATGTCAAGTGCGTGTACCTTTTTGCTGAAAAGGTTTGCCTTTCCGGATTCGATACTCTCTCATCGTTTTCCGGTGTGATGAGGACGAGAGAGAGGGAAAGGGTCACCCTTTATCAATTTCCTCAGTTTTTAGCTTGTGTGTACACAAGTGAGTGTTGAGGGACTCTCTTATTTTTCTACACATGTACACTTGGCTGTGAGGAAATCGCGTCCTCCCTCCCCAACTTTACAAGAGTTGAGAGAAAGAGGGAGAGAGAGTGTGTGTGCTTTTCGTTAAATTTGACTGCTTGATGATGTTGATCCATGGTCAAAAATTTTATGATTCATTCATCCCTTTAGTCATCGGGAAAAGTTGGTAGGCACTAGGCAATGTAAGAGGACAGCTGTTGGAAATTTATAGCCCTTTTTCCCGTCTTCTAATAACCTTCCTGTCCTACATACACTACATACATACGCAGCGTGCGTACTAGTATTACTGTACATGTTGTATCGTGTGTGGAAAAGACCCCTTCACCAGTTTTCCCTTCACACACAACATACACACGCACAGTGTGTGTGTTTGGTAGAGCGTACGCATTGAACTTGAATTATACTCTCAATTGTGTGAACAGAGAGAGAGAAGGAGAGAGAGAGAAAGAATGACGTGTCCCACTAAACTCGGACCCAGTTCCAGACTCCTCTTCGTCATCGTCATTATCCGGGACAGTGTCCCCTTCAATTCATTCAAACTTGGTTTATAATAGCATACACAGGGAGAAAATGGAGAAGCGATTACGCATCATACGATAGTTTGGTAGGCCAGGCTTCTCTCTCTCTTATTCTCTCTGGTCCGGGCACACGTTGTGCGTGAGCCACAAGGAGAAGACAGACAATGCAAGTTGTGTGTGTGTGTGAGTGAGAGTGTGTGGTACATGAAAATATTCATCATCATCTTCATTGTCAATTGTATTGTTGTGTAGACTGACTGAATAGATTCAGGGTTGACGCATCCACTATGTACACCCATCCCCGTCCCATCCTTACCCGGCATCTGTAAATCTATATACTGAATATAATTGCATCTGCTCACTTTGCACTTGGTAAACTCATCTGGAGATATCCTTACTACTGTCTGCCTACACCAGACTCCAGTATGAAGATCACATATCGAATGGAGAGGGAAAAAAGTTTTTTCCATTAAAAACCCTCCTACCCTCTCCCTCTCCATCTCCAGCTTTATAATATTGACACACACACATCACTGATGTGTGCTTGTCTAATGATGATTTGTCATCGTTTGATTGAGGCTCTGTTTATATCTCTAATATGTAGCAGCTGAGAAGGGAGAAGAGATGCTGTTGTGTGTGCCGCTCATGTCAAAGGGACTCACTGTTCATCATTTTGAGGGAGTCTGTGTGCGAGGAGTCCTTATCTTGTCCCTTTCATTTATTTATTGTAGGGTCAGCGTACACTGAACACATACAGGGCACATACGGATGGGTGCAATTCAATTTAAGGATCCTCGTACATATGACATGACAGGAGAATAAGGGGTTAACAATGAATCGTTGTTGATCAATGTGATTGTCTCAGATGGTTCATTTATACGTGTGTGTTCATGGTAATTGTCCAGATTTTTCCCTCTCTGGCTCTCTCTTTCGTTCCAGTCTCAACTCACGGATCGATTAAAACTCAAGTCATTGCTCCCAAACAATTGGTGAGTAGGATTTAAGTAAAGAAGGTCCCTATGTGCCCATGCAAGTGTGTGTGGATTGTTTGGAGAATTTTTGGTCAATGGATGCGTCATCCACTGCCTGCCACTGCTTTTGTTTGACCTAAAGAGGAGGGGAGAGTTATATTTGAATTATTGTTACGTCATCCTACTTTTTTGACAAAGCTCTATTTATACTGTAGACTCTGAATGAAAATGAGAGAGAGAGAAGGGTGCCAGCATTGCCCTTTCACTTGCTCACATACTTTGTATGTACCATAGTGTGGAAACCCATATGGTGCACAACAGTAAATATATTCTTTCATGTATTTGGCTTTGCTTTTTTTTGGAAAAAAATATAGTGACTAGACGGTGCATTGTCATGATGACACAACCTAACTTGTCATTGGGTGAGTAATGGACTCGATCCATCGTGGGTAACATGGCGAGAGTCTTCCATTCCTCTCGTACTACACAAGATAAGATAGTTTCCATTGAGGTTGTGATGATCCAGTGTGATTATTATTAATACGTAGACATGATTTTGAGAGAGTGGACACTAATTGGGGAAATGGGCCAGGAGGAGGAGGAAGAATACAATTTTTTATTCCAAAAGTTGTACAAAAAATCCATCTAAAAAGCTTATTAAATAATTGACGATATTATGGGATTCACATGAGAATAAAGTCAACGTGATGCGGATGGACCCAGTCTGATCCCGCAAATGATTAAAAAAGTATAAATGTTTCTAGGGATTTGACACAAACTTTTGTGTGTGTGTGTACGATGACAAGTGGTTGGGAAAATATAGAAAGTAATTAATATCAATGATATGAAAGAGAGCGGGGATTCTAACGGACAACACACAGCAGAGCATGGATGGATGAGTCGAATATGTTATGTAATAATAAGTATGGAGGAGTAGTGGGAACATGAGAAGCCATTATCACTGGGGATCATGATCTCAAATCTCAAAGCACGAACCATGACCTTCCTTCCGTTTTCCCTTCTCTATAATAGTCTTATCTGGATCTAATATCATTCATTCAACTTGTTTTCGAGAGAGAGAGGAGGAGAGAGAGAAACTCCTTTGCCTTCCTTGATGATACCATAATCTCCACACAACAATGTACACATACATATGACTTGTTCTTACACTTTCCTGGGATTTTTGTCTCACAAAAGTTATTTAGTATTCCATTCATGAAGACCTCTTTTCCCTTTCCTTTTTCTCCACTCATAATTAAGTCTACTTCTGTCCTAGTCCACACACACTCTGTAGTCCAGAGAGAGAAGGAGGAGGAGGAGGAGGAGAACTGGACGAAATTACCTGCAAGAGTCAATCTGACACAATAACAGCAAACAAGGGAGTCAGAAATGGAGGGAAAATGAATGAAAATCCATCGTAAGGATTCCCGCATGATGATACGCATAAAAATTTCAAACACTTGTGCCCCTTAAGTATGTGCTGTAGGTACACACAGGTACACGTAATTTGTAATTACTCAAATGTTTTTTTCTCTATTATGAATCGTCCAGTCTACAAATAAGAATATGTATTATTGCATTTCCTTGGATTTTTTCCCCACTCGTCTGTCTATGCACTGCTTCCGCTCTCACAACATGTAGTGTGCACATGTATACTCCATGTTCTATTGTACGTATTCACACACACACTCAAGTTCCGCCGATTGTCGGATGGAGGAAGGTGCAAAAAGGTTTTACACCGGAATTCAAAAAATACAAGAGAGAGTGGGACCGGACACGAGTACTTTTCAAGTTGTAACGTCGTTCTAATCTGGGTGTTGGATCGTGGCAACAGAATACAAACTTTTCGTCCGTTGCTCTTCTCTCTCTCTCTCATTCATCCCTTTCCCAAATGTCTGAAGTGTCAAGTGCGTAGCTTCATTCTATTTGGATAGTGTGTTATAAATATATGTACCAGTGTTTTCACTCTCGATTCATTCATCCTCTCTGTTCTTGGTTCATTCATTCCAAAGTTTTTGCCTTTGCCTTTCGGATGAGAGAGAGTAATGGATGGAGTGGAAGGTGTAGAGAAGTGTAGACGCGGGGATTCATAGCAAGTTTTGAGGGCCAAGGAAATGAAGGAAGTTTCTCGTCCTATTTCCACTTCCACTTTCTGGATTCCCAGGTAGAAGAGAGAGGGAGAGACAACAGCAGGTGTACGTGAAGATGGGTGCTGTACATAAACACAAGATTGTTGGTCTATTATTATATCGCTATTTGTACACACACCCACACACAATACATGTATAGTAGAATGATAAAAGTGGTTGAAATTGATGTGTGTAACTTAATATGTACTGTAGGTACATGTGGACTATTTCTATTTACCTGCTCCATTTCCACCATCAACGCGATGGGCTTGACTATTTGGACAATTTACGTTCATCTTATTGACATTACTCAATAAACTATTCAATTTCTGGACTCTTGTCACACACATTATTGAGTACAAACACATGTACTTCAAATACAAGTTTCACATTCCATTTCATTCCAGACAACCTGAGTCATACCTACAGAACAATGCAGTGTGTACATAAGGTAGCATTGCATAGGATTTCGAAAGAGAGAGAAAAACTGGAGTCCGACTGAACACGATTTAAAATTAGTAGACAATTAGTATGAATGAAATCATTCAACTTGTATTATTAAATTTTATGAGCAGACTCATTTGGAGTAGACAAATAAAAAATACTATTTACGATATAATGTTACACAGTCTGGATGTGGTCTTCCATCTCAACTTTTGTTCAAGATGAGACTATCGTGAATTGGACTGGTCCATTTTTTTCCCACTCATCTCTGCCTGCATAAAAGGAGAATCATCATCCATTCAGGAGCAAACGTCATCACACACAAAAACTTGTTCATCCTCTTCTCTTTATGTAATACAGAAATTTGCAAGGGTAAGGTAAATATTTTAAAGGTGCTACACACACACACACATGCACGTGTGTAGTACATGGAAAAGTGTAGTTGCGTGCAATTCTCTGCTAAACGTAAAAGTTTGTGTGTGTGGCGTCGTCGTCAAGAAGTTGAGAACTACTTGTACACAGTAAGTCGTACTGATGATTTTTATAATGAGCATTCCTGAGGAGAGTCGTCAGATTTTTTGAAGTGGAGAAGGAGAGAGAGTGTGTGTGTATGTGTAAAGTTGTCTTCGTTGGAATAGGGCAGAGCTGAGGTTTTTTGACATTTTGCTTATGTCAGCCAAAGTTGCGTGTGGTACTACTTACTATTTACTACCTTTAGGGAAGGCAACAGAGAGAGAGGAAAATTGAAAGAGAATTTGCAAACTTGATCTTGACCATTCGTCCATCGTCGTCGTCAGCCTTGACTACAATCATCCCACTACATACTATTCTCTTTACGTTGACAATCCAAGTAAAATCCATTGGATGATGACGCTATTTCAACCCAAAGGAGTGACTCTGTCTTACCTTTTACATATTTTATTTGTATAATTTCCCAATTGTTTTTACGTTCTTAAAACCCCTACGACCATCATCTTTCCAAAAGACATAAAGAGGAAAACTTTTATTGGTCGTAGTTGTAATATACATGTATAGGAAGGAATTTGCAGGCTACAAATTTATTGTGTATAATCTCGACACTTTTGTCATTTAATACTTTTTGGGGTGATCACGCCCTCATCATCCCCATGAAATGATTTGTCATCTCTGTAAATTGCACACGGCAAATACTTGTTACTTGCCATGTTAATTTTTTTACATACAAATTATCTTCGATGACCACTTGTGTGTGTTTACAGGTCAAGAAACTGGCTTTGAATCTTTTTTGCTTGCATGTAGAGAGACAGAAAAAAAAGTTGACAGCATCTCATCTTATATCATAAACTGGCTTATTGTGTCTCAATTAATTGTTGATAACAAAATTTCCAGGATTTCCGTTTGACGCTGTCTCGTTCCCCCTCTCCTAAGTACTGTATAAATACGTACGCACACACACAGATGTATGCGAAAAAGTAAATCCGGTTTTTTGCAACCTTCTTGGAAACATTGCAAGTTAATGAGGCAGAGAAAAAAAATCAATTTCTGTGAACAGACAGAATGAAGAAGTTAATTCCGGTTTTTTTGTTCGTCCGTCACACGCAAATTTCATGGGAGTATTAAGTGTTCCAGAGAATGGAAAATATTTGGATTAAATTCAAATTAAATTGAATATCTCTCTCTTCCTGGTAATGTACAATGTGACATATTCCGGAATGCCTCAATGCTTACAACGGATCAACGGATGCAGCTGTCAAATTAATTGATTCTCAGCATTAGAACAACCTCAAGGTTCTTCAAGGTAAAGAATATCTCATGACAGGGAATCTTTCCTTTAGTGGCGTAGGTACAAGATGACTAACTTGAATAGCAAAGCTAAGAAAGATCACAGAGTGACAGGAGCCAACTGGATTATATTGTACGAAAAAATAATTCAACTTTAAATTGAGGGAGAGAAAGATGCCGACAAACTTTAACAATCAGACACACAACGCAAAACACATGTAATTACTTAGGCAGTAGTAGAATTGAATCGTCTTCCCTTTTCTACCTTACAAGATGATGATTCATGTTCTGGGAAAATTATTTTTCTTGGCTCAGATGTCAATCTCTCTCTTTCCTTCTTAACAGTGGAGTATTATAAACAAATCTAGAGCTTATTCGATGCATTTCGTGATAAATAATGTACACACGGAGACTTCAAAAAATTCAAGTGTGGTCATCAAAGAAGAAAGAGAGAGAGAAAGAGGGGCTGTCATCATGCCCAGAGGGCTCAAAATCTCATACGTAGCAATCTTAAACCATAAGACGAATAAAAAACAAAAATATGCAATGCTAAATAATAACACCTTATTCTCTTCCTGACCTTCCTTGTGACTCAGTGGAAAATCAAACAAACAAATTACGTGTAATCAACAAGATACACAAAATATAATTCATTTTCTACTTGAACAACATGTTTTCTGGTCACCCAAGCCATTTTAGATTAGTTATGTGATGGCAGTCAACAATTTTTCTTAACTTTAATCAAATTACATTTTCTTAAAAGTTAATTTCTTCAACACAAAACAAATTAGTTGGAAATAAAATATGGATTATAACGGATGGGGAAAACAACAGCAACAATAGTTGTTGTTTGAAATACGATGCAAACCTGGGATTACTGACAAAAGAATTGACAAGTTACAGTGGGTGATAATGAGATGACACACACACACGTCTAGTCAATTTCCTCTTGAATTGTAATTTGTTGGTGCGTAAAATAAATAATTAAAGACACTTCACTCCTGACATATCGTCAAGAACGTATTTATGTAAACTCCTGGGTTGTCGTCATGAAAATATTATTATGGAAAATATGAACAAAATTTCCTCTCTCTCTCTCTTTCAGGACAGTTCCTCTTCTCTTTCTTGTACACATTACATACACACACACAGTACACGCACTGTAAATACTCAATCTCTGACTACCCACATTGTCATGTAGGGACATGGGTGCACATGAAATTATTATATAGAAATGTTAAAAAATCTACAATGCAAAAATCAGGGGAGAACGCAATAAATACAAATTTTGATCCATCGTGTCAATGAATAATTCATGACAATTTGTTGCACATTGTGTATGAGTGTGTGAGAGAGAGAGAGAGAACTCCGGATCCCAATCTCACAGCTTCAGGGGGGTTAAAGTTTGTCTATAGACACATCAATTCTACAATATTATATTCCAATCACCAATAAATAAATATCAATGACAGGGTGTCTTAAAATATGCATGAGTAATGGATAACGGAAAACAAAGTGATATCAGTATCACACTCACGGCGTCGTCATCCTCCTCTTCCCTTCATCAACTTTTTTTATCAACATTCATTTTATACTTCACCATATTGCAATTCGTGATGTATCAAATACGCACAACCCCACAGGAATCTTTTTCTTAAATCAACTTTGGTGCACTTTGCAAATTCTCTCTCTTTGTCTAATGTATAATAACAGATAGGAAAGGTCGAGTCCATACAATAAAAATAATTTTCACACAGAGCATACAAATGCAGACCATTTTGTACAGTAGAATTGATGTCATGTTTTACGATGATTGTGTCACGCCACTGGGGGGTACTCACCAACTAAACACACACACACACACACACACACAACAATGGAATTTCATTACAAGAATAATAATTAGCAGCGGCATTTAATGTACCATGTCTTTTGGCATATGCGATGGTAGTAGTGTGAATATTTACCGTAAATGATGTATAATATGTGGAGGAGGAGAAGAGAGAGAAAGATATTAGTTGGATCGACATGTAAATCATTAACGGTTCTCATTCGTGGTTTCTATATATACATTACATATAGGATTTTACACCAGTTACTGTTTCTGACTCTGTGAAAATACGGATGTTATACAACTAGTATAGTTGTGTCAATCGTCATTTCTCCATTATTCATCACCTCCAAGTATATATGTGACACACACACACACACTGGAATGACTATAGTATGTAAATATGAGGTTTGAAAGGAAAGTATGACATGACGGTTGCATCTCTAGTGTATGTGTGTGTATGGGGATGACGATGACAGGTATTTCCGGCTCTGTAGTTGTTGTCATGTTTTGCGTCTAGACTTTGACGGTCTATGGGGGAGGAGAATAACCGGCATGACAGTTCCCTACGACAACTCAACGGATATTAGGATTAATTATCGGCTAACTCTCCGTCTCCAAAAAGTAACTAACTAATGATAAAGAAATTTATCATCAACTCCTCAAATAACCTAGATGAACTCGAATCACCGACAGCGTGCGAAAATTTCTGTATAAACTCCTATTACTGTAAATACAAGTAGGTAATGTTGTCAATTAGTTTTATTTAAATTAAACAATTTTTCACGGAGGAAAAATTTTGTGACATATGTAAGATATTACAATTTTAACACACATAACAAATATATGTGTGAAATACATGTATATATTATAATAAATTTCTCTCAAAGAAATCACAACTAGCATTTTAAAAATTTATATATCTGGATAGGCACTACCCACAAAACGCATCCCTTGCCTATTCAAACTGTGAGTTTGGATGTTGATGTGTTTTCCATACAACGTGACTGGACATCTTGCATTGGGTCTTGCATAAAAACAGACGGTGTAAAGAGCCAACTCAAACTCGGGACTAGATGAAAATAATAATATTAAAAGTTTATGAAAATAAATCATTTTTGAATACAAAAGAGATTTAGTGTCCTTCCGACCTAGTCCCAATGAACATGGTTGATACAGGCTTCATATTCCCAATCCATCGGAACTTGTGCTTAATAATGGTTGCTTTCTATTAAAAAAATACATAAGATTTAATTCGAATAAATTCTGTTGTTACAAACAAAAACAAACACAGTTTTATGTATTTCCGAGCTGGTGAATGAATCTCAAATAATTGAGCATATACAGACATAAAATCAAATCCCCGGAAATGAATAGATTCACCATGGGGCTACAATGAGGCTTTCGTTGATAAGGGAAAGAATAAAAAAAATAGTGAAAGGAAAATGTCATTTACAAAAAAAAGAAATCATAAAGAAAGAAATCCGACACTTCCTGCTCTTTTCTCAAAAATTATTCAATTTATCTCAAACCAATGATGATGACGTGGAGTGGGGGATTTTCTCTCGTAGCTTTCGCTCAAAATCGCCTCACAATAATAAAATAAATAATATTTACAAAGCAGTAAGTAGTAGTGGTAGTAAAGATTCAAGGCTTATGGCTAAAGATTGCTCTATTATACTTTGGGATTAATACATGCATTTCAAGTTTTAACTGTAGACACTAGACAAGTACTTTTGGGAAAGGAAAGGGAAGAGACAAATATATGATTATATTATACACAAAAGAATTATGACAGTGTCTAAGTATGTATCATTTTAAGTACAGTGAAAGAGAGAGAGACGGGGGAACTTACGGGTCCTAGACGAAGCAGTTTCATGTTCCCATTGTAGTTTAGATTATTGTTTGCTTCCTCCTTGCCTACACACAAGACAACCCATAAAGTTCAAGGAATAACAATGTTTCATATGATCAATTTAAAGAATACATTCAGCTATACACTTATATTATAGTACATAGTAGTTTTTTCAAAATAATATGTAATATTTGACTCTCTTTCACTCACTAAAGAAAACCCAATTGTGAAAGCCGCTCACTTGACCAGCCTTAGTTTCTCCGAGAAATATGTGTTCAAATCCGGAAGATCCTAAAGCTCCACTTCCACGACTATACATTCCAAACCAAACTTAAGGACGGTGTCGCATAAAACATAAGAACAAAAATTAGTAAAATTACATTTTCGTCAGTATAGACAATTCGATAGTGAATAAAAAACAAAGCCTACACCAAAAGGCTTACGTTGATTGAGAGCATCACGGAAAGCTCTATTGTTTGTTCGTATCCTGCCCTCAGCAGTCCGTCTCTGGACGATAATAAAACCATTATTGACAAGGAACTGTTCAGCCTTTTGCATTATGGGTGTTGTCAGGATGGTGTCCAAAAATTGTGTCTCTTCCATTGACTCTTGTGTAGTGACAACTTCAGCCGCATTCACACCCACCACGTAATTATTGTGCAAAAGTAAAAGTTTTACTATTGATGGTTTCTGGTACGCCGCTGGTTCCACAACCAACAACCTAAGTAATAGTCATATGGAGTGAAGGGATGTGAGAATGTGATTCGGAGGATCCAGCAGTCAACGAAGAAGAACACCAGATTTGAAACAAAAGAGAGAAAGAGAAAAAAAGAATATAATACAAAAAAAAGTCAGACTTTTTTGAGGAAACCATGAAGAAAATGCGATTAAGTTTGTCAGCTCTTTCTCCTGGCTCTCAGTACATATACATATGTATGTAGTATAGGTATTGTAAGTACTATGGGTAAAGTTTCCCTAGACTTGCAATAGTTTTCTTTTGTGTCATTTTTTGGAAAGCCCATGCTACACAGAGACTTGCCGAGAAAAAGAGGGCGAGAGAGACATGGAAACTTATTCCAGGCTCTTGTCATCTCTGTGGAGGCGGAGGGCGGACAATGTAAAAAGTGTGGGGTATGTTAACAATGTGCTTCAACAGGGACAAAAGAAAGTATAGAGACAAGTCAAGGAAAACCAATAATATGGTAACAAAGGAAAGAATCAGTTTCCCCATCATAGGCAATTGTATTATTGTCAAATCGCGAGAGGAGGGAGGGAGAGAATATTTTTCGGAAAATGTGTGGGTCCCCTTTAATCAATATTGTTAATAGCTAGTAGTATTTTCTCGGGAAAATGACAGGTAAACGAGAGGAAACTTTAGACTTGTCCTCATGATACACCTACTAATAATGTAGACAAAAGTACAGTTTTAATGAGGAAAATTTGAGACAGTTAAATGAAATTTTGTTCCCATTATGTAGAACAATGAATTTCACACAATTTAAAATAAACAAATGCTATGATGAGAACGGGGAATAATATTTGTATTCATTTCATTTACTCACGGATTCGCAGCTCGATCCTCCACATCCGAGAAAAATGTACGATTTTGAGGATTTATCCAGATGAGAGATGCAGCATTATTTGTTGTATCCAGTGCCAACAACTCTTCAGATAACGTTGATAATTTAGCATCTGTCACGACTCCTGGAATCATTTAAAAACATCATGAAATCATAATATGATATTGTCATATGAGATGGTTGACGATTGCTGAATTTGCGTCATGTTTTTGAAAAAAAAAACATTTTTTAAACGTTCAAGAAATTAAATCAGCCTTATGATTTGAATTTACACCTAGAGTACATGACATCATGAAACTGACGTCTTACGAATGCAGTGTAGAAATGAAAACCGTTATTTTAGTCGAATGAAAATGACAGCGTGTAAAAAAAATACACAAGTACTCTAGATACATATGTCCATAAGAGGAAAGTGGAATTGAACGCGAGCGAGAATCAATTTCAGTATAAAATGAATTTCCCTAATACAATCCTCCATTTTTCCTGGTAGTCTTACAAAAGCAAAGTGTTCTCAGAATTTTCCTATTCACTATCTTCTGGTGTCACAACTTGAAATCACAGTGTGAATTTGACAGTGAGATTTTATTATACAGTTAAAGTCAGGAGCACATGTTATTATGAACCCTTACATTTGAAAATACAACATTTCTCAACAGCCCTGACTCCATGTCCAAAAATAATAGGGACAAGGATGTAGAATGACGTAAGATCTAATGGAATTGCTGTGTGTGTGTGAAAAAAAAAATTCTACGAATCCAGAACCGAATTTGATTTCACATGACTTGTCTATATTCGTTTGAGTAAAAAAATAATTTTCTTAAAAGATTAAAGTGCACATTTCGTGTATTACGTACATGGTACACTTGGTCTCTGTAATCATACTTTCTTATTTTTAGAAAATTGGACAACTTACTACAATAATCCATTTTTACCTTGGTCATGTGGTCGACTATTGTTATAGATAGGAGTAGGTTCATTATTATCATTGTCGTTGTAATTATTACAAGTTTTAGCATGGTCATCACAGCAATTATTAAATTTAGGACACTTTTGATTACACTGACAAGGAAAGTGACGATCAAACTTAAAGTCACAACGTCCCTCACAACTAAGACATTCCCCACCATAGTCCGCACAACAATCTCCATGCTCCATGCATTTTTTGTTACACTGACAAGGAAGCTGAGGATCATGCCCTCGTACATCACATCGATCTTTACAGGAAAACATGCTATTTCCATTATCGTCAAGTCCAACATCCCGTCTCATGTCAACCAAGCCAAAGCCATTTGGGGGAGGAGGAGGGTAATTAAATTGTAAGGGTGGTAAATATAGAGGAGGGCCACCATCTGTATAAAATATTAAAAAAAGTACCAAAATTAACCCTTAAACAGAATATGATATGAGCGAGTGAAAGTAAAAATAACATAACGTGCAAAATTTATTTTTAGAAACACTACACTACACTACAGCAACAACAACAACAAATAGGTTCAAAGAAAAGTCACCCGACCCTTTGTAACAACGGCTGCCTGCACTTTAAAAGTCTAAATCCGCTACAGAGGGGATACAGGATTGAACCTACCTACAAATGTTAGATAGTTGAGGTCATTCACAATTCCAGGTAAAAAAAATGACAGTGCAAAATGTGTTGGTGAAAGGCAGTGAAAGGCGGTTGTAAATGAACAAAAAGTTATCAAATGATGACAAGAGAAGTTGATTTGAGGTTACAAAAGTGCATCCCTGTTCTCTGTAATACTTTTTTGATATATAGTGCATTATTCTAGTTCTAGTATAGGGTGAAAGAGAGAGTGAGCAAAAAATTCAAAGAAAAAAAAGCAACTGGAAACTCGTCGTCATCATTATTATCATCCTCATCGTCGTCGTCATTATAGTATCACACGAGGAGTAGAGGCTGCTATGTGAGACTGAACGCCCCCCCCCCCCATGGGGGAGTCTCCACAAAGTTGAAGAATGCAAAGAAGCAAAGCAAAAATCAATATTTTCTCTCTCTCTAGAGACATCAGCCCACGCGCATTTATACACACAGACATACCTCGATATTTATATATATTCCCTGCTGGTCGTGCAATAGAGAGACCGGGTACAAATATTAAAACAGATGCTGTTCATTAGAACAATTCTCCACTATAATACCTCCTTTTTTGAACAAAACCTTCATTACTTCTCCTACTAGTAAAAGTGGAGTAGACTATAGCTTCACACACAGACCTGTGCCACCCACAGCAAAAATACACATCCATCCACAAACTACACACACACATATACAACATATACGGGTATTAATAATTTTTGGTTTTATTGTTTTAAAACTCCTACTCAATACCACCTCACCATCTCTCACTCAATAATAACCCTGAGTCTCGTATATCACAAAAGTTGAAGACTCCCTTCCACCTCCTTTACTACTATAAAAACAACTATAATTATATATATTATTATAAATATGGAATTTAAAGAACAAAGTCCTACAAAAATACACAACTCCCTATACAATACATAGTCCCAGCATCACACCACACTTCAGACTCAATATACTTTACTTACATTAGAGATACTTTAGAGTTCTTTCTTGCAAATTGAAACAGCCTGACTCTGAAGGATATTTTCAAACTCTTCTCTCTTTTATTAGACTCCCGACACACAGACACACACGAAAAACTTTTTTTCTTCTTTTACTTACTCAGTATTTTGTTTGCAATTTGAGTGAAGTACATACTACTAGTAGGAGTAGTGCTGCTTTTATTATTTCCTTATGTAGTCTCTTCCAGGCTTTGAACTTTCTTCTCAACAAAAACAAAAATTTGCATTTAATCCTAAGGCTAGTGGGTAATTAGTGGAATACTTGGAAAGAAGTAGAGAGAGAGAGTGAGAATACATTTACTTATCCATTGTAATTCTCAACCATGTGATGCCCAAATAGTGCAGCAGAGAAGATCGATACAGTAAAAAGGGAAATTGTTAAACATGAACTGGGGATGCTGACAGGGAGATCGATCCCGATGATGACAAATACAAGGCAAATGGAAATGAGGACGCAGAGAGAGTGTAGACGGAGAGTATGCATTGAAAAAAGACGAATACGGAAGCAATTATCAACTTGACAGACTGAATCAAGACGAACAAGTACATATATGTACATTATTTGGAAATCCATTTGTGTACAAACACTAAATGCGGAACATTCACATTCCGACCGAAGGCAACGACTTTACAGCAACAAGACTGCATTCAGATTATCCCCGTTTTATGGGGTGGGATGTGACAGGAGAAGCAATTTTATATTTTGACACTAAATCCAAAAAAAAATTCATTTTACGACGGAATATATTATTCCTTCTCTCTCTACTACTAAATAGATTATATATTTTTAAGTGCACTTATTTTTTCCAACTACCCAACTATTATTACCTCTAATAGTGTAGTCAAGTCTTGGGAGGAAATGTATTTTGTATACATGTACAAATTTTATATACTAGAGTATATTGCCATTTGGTGACTACCATTGAAATATAATTTGTCCAAATCTTTGTGGAGGCGTACAGAGAGAGAGCGAGTCTGAAATTGGACAACCATGAATTCCAGTGAAATTTGCGAAAATGGTACTCGCTCTCTTTTTTCCCTCCCAGCATTTTTTCCTTGATCCCTGAACAAAAATTCCAGTCCACAGTCTAAAAGCAATCGTCATTCTTCATTAAACTGACTTTTGCTGTCAGCAAAGGAGCCAAGTCAATTAGAGATAGATGGGCTTCTCTATATTCTGATGATCACGAGTTATTTATCTCTCTATAGTAAAATTCTCTACTCGAGACCTACCACCACCACATTCTTTCTCTCTCTTGCCTCACACACACACTCTATCTCTCTTTACTAGAAACGTACAAAAGGAGAGGAAGGAACGGAAAAGATTCTCCAAAAATTCTATCACTTGTCCCAATTCTGTTCCCACTCAAAATTACTTGGGGCACTCTCATACCACACACACACTCTCTCTCATTCATAACGTACATACTTGATATCATTGATCAAAGGACGAGAAGGGAATCACAAGAGTCAGGACGACCTATTTCACGGTGTCTCTATAAATACGAAGAATATTGACTGTTCAAAAGGTGATAAAATCGTGTAGGAACTTTCACGGAGGCAGAAGAACGAACCGAATGGAAGACCAGACGAGTTGAGGAGGAGGTGGAGGAGGGAGGGGGGAAATGAAAGATGTGGGAGCTTCCCAAGTTATCAGTCTTGTAACTTGGGAAATGGCATAAAGTAGAGGTATTTACCAACTTGAGCGCACAGCGAGAGTATAGCTCCAGGACTCATGGGCAAGAGGAAAGACGAGGAGGAGAGAAGAGGAAGAAGAGAGAATCGGGTGATCTACTTGACAGCTCTTACAATATACATGGAGAGCCGTTCCATTGCATTTATTTGACTGTCAGCACCTCACCAAGTTCACACACACACAGCGAGAGCGAGAGAGAGTGAGATAACACAAATATAGATGTATACTACATGGCTGGTTATATGGAATGGTGCAATTCAAACTATGACAGGCACCCTGTAAAAATACATGTGAAACGGCATACTGGAATAGAAGAAATGTACACACACACAAGCCATGGGATGAGATGAAAGTACACTCCAGTGCTAAAGTGCTTTGAACCACTAACTTCTCAACACTCCGACTTTCACCATATAAATATATGGTAAGACACCACACGGTGTGAGTGTGTAGTGTAGTATGTGAGAAGTGTACACGTACCATGTAGGATGGGAGGAAGAGGAAGTAATTCGTAATGTATACACAGCTAAATAGAGAGGGAGAGATGAGATATATGAGGTTATAGAGGTAATACCTGGGTGAATTGCAATCCACCCACACACAACATTTATTTCTCACTTTCGGTTATTCTATCCTCTTCCCTCTCATTTTCTCATGCCTCAGCCTCACCAGCTTTGTTGACGAGGATCTAGACATTTCCCCCCTTTCCCTTCCACTCTCTCCAGAATTAGAAAACCATGGGAAAGTAAAATGTGTGTGTCTTCTTTGAATAATTTCAGGAGAGAATAGAGTGAAAGAGGCAATTTCACGAGACTCCTTTGCTCTCCTCCTCTTCTTTTCCTCTGTACGGATTTTTCAATGTAAGTCTTGAAATTGTACTCTGCTCCATAATTGACCTTGGTCATGGATTCTCCCGTCCACAAATAAAGTAAAGTAAATTACCCACCTTCCGCAACTGGAAACCAATTAACGGCTGAAGTACTACGTAAACCAAGCCATTATTTTGGATATAAATGTACACCTATACATACTTTGTAACAGGAGATTGAAAATCTCACATTATTGTGGGTGTGTACCGATATTACCATGTAATTTCCCTCGGCTAGTTGGAAATTTCGAAATGTACTTGCGAAACCAAACTATCATACATAAAGACAATTTTGTACTCTACTATGTCTTGACTATGGCTTCCTTCGTGTATATTCAAATACATAATAGCAAGGACCTGAGTTTAGGTTGATTGCATTCATTTTATGCAGATCACAGCATGTCTTAATTATGAATGATCCCGAGCTGTGTGTGGGGATCAGAGGGATAGTGAAGGAGGATGAGGTTAATCTGACATGACGTGGAATTTTGAAATAGAGAGTAATGGGGATATGGGGATGGTGTGAAGTGTAGAATTTTCATCATGTGAGAGGGCTGTGACAGCGAGAGAGAGAGGGATTCAGACTGAGTGAGGCTCTTGTAGTTGCAACACCCACGCATTTCCCCTACTTATTTTATCGATGTTCTCTGTAGCCTTTATACATGCACACACACACACATACAACACTCGAGACTGTACAATACACACACTCACAGTCCTTCCTCATAAGAAGGACGGACGCCTACACTTTCCAGCACAAACCAAATCAATTTTTCCTTTCTCGGCTGACTTTCTCCTGTAACTTTCTGTATTTCCACTCTCCCTACCTATATACTGTGTGTACTTTCTCTCTCTCTCTCTCTCTCTGCGTATGTGAGTGTATGTGGAATTGGGAAAGTCAAACCCATACTTTTTTAAGACTGTTGTGATCTTGAAAACCTTTTACTATTCATTGTACAGCTACTGTGTACAGAATGAACACCAATGAAACACCCACACACGTGTTTCCCTACCTATTTCTGAATGAAACAAATGTCATGTGAACATGTCCTATTTACTCTTCTTCCCCCTCCCGCCACTCTCACCCTGTATTGTATGACTCTCTCTACTCTCAAATGCAAACAATATTAAATACCAGGATTCCACTCTGTACATACTCTCACGGACAAGATGAGAGCATAAAAAGGTCATTGTTTCATTCCATACAGTACAACAAAAAAGTTAAAGAGAGTCTGAGGATGACAATGGGTTTAGTTCCCTACATTTAAAATTCTTGGATGAAAAGGTGGAGGACCTGAAGAATAGATACAGACCGGAGGGTTTGCAATTTCCAGGGTTTCCTTGCAAATTCGTTGACGGTCCAATCCCCCCACGTCAAAGAAAAACTCTAAAGAGACAATCACATTCAAGAGGACAATGTACTCTCTTGACTGTAAGGCATAGGTAGACATGTATATTGAATTCAGTGAAGAGAGAGAGAAGGGAAAAATTTACAATTGAAAAATTTCCTACAAATAACAAGTATAGGATAATGTAGTTGACGACAAAATTTTCCGGTTCCAAAAACTTCAAACTGGTAGAGAATGAAAGAGTGGGGGTTTTGCGAGAAAGGAAAGAAAGAAATGAAACCTGTATTTCATGGAACAATTGAGTTGTCTCAAATAATCTTCCTCCGGGAGAGGGAAAGGGAGCGAGAAAGAGAAAAAAACAAGGCTGGATATAAATGTGGTCCACACACAATCATACAATACTATGGTTAAAATAGAATGACAGAATAGAGCTACAATATCTACAGTGTAGATTCTACACTAAAAATACAAATACACAATACAAAGGACGAGTCGACAGCAGGGTGAACAGGGAGAATAGGAACGAAGACAAGAGGGAGAGAGAGAGAAAAGGTGGCTTGACATCATGTGCACACTGGAGCAAATGTGTGGGCTGTGTATTGGGAAAAGTCTACAGACTACCACTGTAAAGTCACAAAGCAATTTTAAATTGCACGTCCATATTGTATTCCAGGAATTTGATTCTGATTTGATACACGCTCTTGTTTATATATTCCTTTTTCCTCCGAGGACCATTTCCATTCATGTG
The DNA here is from genome assembly GCA_009870185.1 of Pygmarrhopalites habei. Classification (NCBI taxonomy): domain Eukaryota; kingdom Metazoa; phylum Arthropoda; class Collembola; order Symphypleona; family Arrhopalitidae; genus Pygmarrhopalites; species Pygmarrhopalites habei. The sequence continues at coordinate 22,988 of WJFB01000238.1, read as the reverse complement.
GAATCAAATTCTTGGGAAAATGTGTCTGTGTGAGAGAGAGAAATGGAAAAGGTGTTGTCTTCCCGTTTTTACAGAAAAATAGCAAAACAAAATAATAGTTCCCTCTGGAAAATCAATTTTTAATTTTAGAGTTCTTCCAAAGCACGCATACATATACACACAAGTTTTTCTCTTTCATTCACAATAAATGAATCTACTCTTTTCATTCCTTTGCGTTGTCGTCTAAATAAATAATTGTTATCTTATAAGATTAGTTGACTCAACTGTCTGAGCTGACAGGGAAATTAAAGTATTTAAATCTCACAATATTTTTTTACAGCTACTCTATCACATTGAAAAGAATTCGTATTCAAACCAGTATGTACTTTCGAATCAGGTCCAAAGTTAACTCTAAATGTAATTAAACTTTGATAAAAATTTTTTTCACTAAATATCATTTGGAATTTGTAAAAGACCTTCCTCGTCGTTCCTATCTTAACTCCTTTCCTTATAAATGCTTGTAATTACATGTTTAATTGCAAAAGTATTTCGCAACTTGAGATTACCAACTACCCAATGACAACAGACGCTATCTACTGACATTAGTGTCCTTTTTTTAATAACAGCAATTAGCCACGACTGGTTTCGCAACTAAATTCTGTTTAAAAAATCAAAGGAATATTTTTCTCAAATTCCAACTTTAAGACTGTTCCAGCTTTTAATGTGTAGTATGTCGGTGTGTGGCAAAATATCTCAAGTTAATTTAGAACTCACTACACTTTAGCTAATGTTAGTCAAATGGTCACAACGATTTAATTTAACAAAGGTCTGTAGAAACATTACAAGTCCAATCACCTTGAGGCTTTAAGGACAAAATTTTGATTTTGAGTAAGATGAAAATTTACAGGAATATTAATTAAACTTTTATCCTTACCTCTCGTATATGCCCAGGATGGTATAATTACAAAGCAGAGTAGACAGAATTTGAAAAGAATAAAATGAGAGAACTCCATTCTGGTTGATTTCTGACGAACGCTCTGCTAACGACTAATTAGATAAACGGCTTGAATCATCTTAGTTGCTTGTCTCGCGAGGAATAACAACTTTATTACACATATATAAGATCATATATATATGAGGGGTCACAAGTTGTGACTCACAACATAGTAGGTTGGCTACAGCCTTCATGTCTGGGAGAATGTAGATTGGACTTACGGGAAAACCTCCCATACACGGACTCTCCATGAAAAATTTTTTTGTATTTTATGTTGTGTAGAGTAAACTATGGAAATATCACGTCGTGGAGTGAGGGTGCCATACATATACCGTAAATGACCAATTAGAACCCGGGTGGGGCCGGTGAGGATGCATATCCTATGTATTTACATGTTAAAACATAGGGTATGATCCTCACCGGCCCCACCCGGGTTCTAATTGGTCATTTACGGTATGTATACATTTCAATTGTAAACAATCCAAATTGAATTTGTGTGTACGGAAAGAGAAGGGTCATTTTGGAGGTCAACATACCGTTCTAACATGCGTTGAGTGTATTTACAAACTGTTTTAAGGCCATTAACCTAATGTAAAAGCTTAACAGGTTGGGGCGATTAAGCCAAAGAATAAAATATGAATTGGAAAATTTCTCGAGCACCCTTCAATAATGAACATGCCATTCTTGAGCATAAGCAGCATAAGAATATAAAAATAAAGATTTTCAACTCACTCCAGGTGTACGACGTAGATGGGTTGGTGTTTCAACTTATTCAACAAATGAGTTATCATGCAAAAAATCTCTGTTCCTTTTGATCACATTTGCCCTGACTCGTAGTCTATTTTGTAGTACATCAGATCGAAAACTCAAGTATCTGTACTTCATTAGCAAGTCTTCATGAACCTAAAAAAAATATAAAATTAATTGATGTGCTCTACATTTCTTAAATTGCTCAAAAACGGGAATTCATTTTATTCATGATATACCTTAGGATAGTCTTTTGCGGAAAATTTTAGATTGATAGCATCACCCAAAACTGTCAAGTCATTTACAATTACTTCGATTTCACCTGTTGGTTCATTCTACATAAAGGTATGACATGACAATGAGTTGCAATTCCGAATGACAATATGAGGCTAATTTTTAACAAATGAATACCGGTCGTTGTTGTTTTGGTGGTCTGAGTACAACCATCCCTGACACTCTAAGTACAGACTCCAGTCCAGCATTTTCTAATACTTCTTTTAGATGTGGATGCTACCAAAAGGGAAACAGTCAATAATTATTTCGTCATCTAATATAATAATAATCGGACAACTCTTATATTTAGAATGATACTTGAGAGGTTTTACCGTCGAAGAAATCATTGCTTGTGTCTTTCCATATGCATCCTTCAGAACAAAGATCCCACGTACTCGTTTAAATAAAAGCCATCCCTGTAGGTAAACTCTTTGGTCAACATGCTTTGACGAGAGTTCCCCACAATTGTAAGACCTCGTTGTATACTTGTTGCAATTTCTGACTGATGAGGATTCTAAACAAATACGAAAAAATTAATTAACTCATAACTTAAGAACTGAACTCGTAAATAGTATTTACGAAATATTTCATTCTTATATAACCTGTGTCCTCCTGAGTCTTGACTTTAGCGAGAGCTTGACTCGGAAAGCTACTTTTGACAAAAGTACACAAACTTTTCTCTTGTCTCCTGGATCTCAAAACATGATGCTGTACACGACATCCTGTCAACTGACATTTCTGGACTGCTGACAACCCTTCACTAGCAAATAAAACCCTCGAACGGTGCAAAAGTGTCCCAAATCTGTGACCCCACATGACGAAACTCGGTCGCGGCTTGTTTTTAAATCCTGTAATGGTATCTACAAACCTTGTGGATTACTTGCATGTTAAAGCTGCACTAACAGTTCGAAATTCGAAACTAAACTGAAAGACTTTCACTTTCAGTGGACATGGTCAGTTGAAAAAATTGAGTTTATTCATTCATTTAAAATGTACAAAAGATTCCCTTTCTTGTACTAATTTACTTTGTAAATACAATAATGTAAAATGTGTATATCAGACTGATATTATCAGTACTTTTCAGTACAAATTATCCGACATTTCAAATGGCGTAAAATCATCGTCTGTATTCTTTTCAGCCGATTTTAGATTCTTTCCTACAACGACTGTATTATTAGATTTGTCACATAACGTGGAAGCCTGGACAAACTTGGGAGTATTGTTGTCACTTTGCATTATTGTAATATTCCCATAAATCTGATCGAGGTCCTTCTTTGTAGCATATTTCCCAGAGAAAAGATTCAGGTTCTGAAAATGAATTGAAAAATACAGATAGCACATAGATGGATGTTTAAGATTACTAATGCAATTATGTAGTAAGTTACTGAGTGACGACACTCACTTTAGAAGGAGTCTTGTTTTCTGTCGAGGCTTTACTCTGCAATCCTCCAGAATCCGACCGTGTCGAGTCAGTAACAAGTTTGTCCTTATGAGCTGTCAAACAGTATTTAGGAAATAAACCAAATGAAATGCCACAGGTACAAGTTTGTATAAGAAGTGAATAGAATCATCTTTGTATTTACTAACTAGTATTTCTTCAAATTATAATCAGTCACACCTTTAATAGATTTTAATAAAACGATTTCTTCCTCCAATTTTCCGATAGTCTCATTAGATTCAGTATTTTGACGTCTCAGATCATTAATATAAACGTTGAAAACTCCAAGTTGTTCCTTATTGGCTGCCTGTATTCGGAACAGTTCATCTTTTGCTACCTGAAGTCCTTGCAATCTCCTATAATATCATAACTTTATTAATACCAATTTGTGATTCATGATTCAACCATTAAAAATACAAATTACACACTTTGTAAGTTCCTCAACCACATCCTTTAGTTGTTTCCTTTGCAAGAAAATGGATCGTCTGTGTGTGTCCATTTCCATGTGTTCCTCAGTCAGTTTTGACAGTTTCTTCAATGCATCTGATTTCTGAATCTACCAAGTACAAAGAAAGGAGAATAGATACTTAAGTAAATTACCATTTGGAATGCATAAAATCGATGTAAGTTGACTCACTTGAGCAAGTTTCAACTGTTCTTGCAACATTTGAACTTCTTTTGTTGTGGACTCGGCTTGCAACTTCCAGCGTTCCTGATCCAGTTTCACAGAATGCAACTGACCATTAAATTCCATTTGTTTCTTTTCTGCAATATCCTCCACGTTTTTGACTGCCTGTTCCTTGTGTGTTTTTTCGGCGACAAGTTGAAGCTCCAGATTTTGTCTTTCATCATGAGATTTGTCCAAAGCCATTTGAAGTGACTGACACTTTTTCTAAAACATGAAAGTAAACAATTTAAACGTTGTCTTTGATATTATAATGTTGAAAACTTATCTTATTTACTTACTTTTAGTAAATTGAGTTCCTCAGCATGTGTAAAATGTCCAGGTCCACTTCGTTTTTCCTTCTCTCCAATTCGACCAGAATCCCTTCTCACTCCATTTTTCCGTGGTGGAGACTTTTGTCCCTCGTTATCCATGAGTGATGAACTCTGACTCGTGTCAGAAACAATGCAATGTCAATTTCAACTAAGAAAACTAATGGAAAACTAAGAAAACTGCTATGGAGAAAATCAACCACCAAGCGTTCCCGCTCGTCCAAGGATAGAGCAGTGGGCATTTTCAGTTACATTAATTTGGCCAGTGAAAAATCATGCAGTCTATTTATATTTACCTATTTATGCAACTCTGTATATCCATAATGACACACAATTTATTTTAGTACATTGTCTGTTCGTAGTGGATTATATAAATACCATTATCGGCCATTAGTTTTGTGAACCAAGCTGATTATGGACGATGATAAATGTCTCACGTACGCTCCATTATTTCAATGTTGTGATTTTTTTCTGAATTGAAAATTTGACTGATAATATTAAGTCTATTGTGTGTAAGTAATGTATAATACTAACCACCAAAATGATGATAATAACATGTTCCCCTCTATCCATTACGAAATCAAGGTTTCCAAGTTTATAATTTGTACAGACAGAGTGTAATCAGGGTTTGCACAAAAATTTACTTACACTTACTTATTCATAAAGTAATAACAATGACTGGAGAAGATTACCCTCTCCAGCACTCAGTTTGCTAGTAAGTTTCATTACTAATTACTACCAAGAACTAAATGTCTGATTATACTCAAAACCATCAAAAATTAAGTATGACTGTTGTTTTATTTCTTATAGATCACAACAAAAGTAGACTGTTTAATTAATGAGTTTTAAGGCACGCATCATTTCTTATGTCATTTTCTGCATCTTCCGAAAGTGTACAATTAGGCTTTAATCAAGGTCTTTTAGACTCAACTCTACAATAATAATAATATTTATATCAGTCTATCACGGCAATCCATTACAAGCCATGGACAATAAAAGTACACACACGCGGCTGTCGTCACTTGACAGATAGTATCTTCTGTACATAGCACGCTGTATACTTGAGAGACAACATGTGGTCCAGAGTGACATGGGTTTCCCAGTCGTCCTTTTCTTCTTCTAAATACAACAGGTTCATTCCTATTCTGTGCGTCAGTTACACACCGAAAGATCATAAAACACTGACTGCAAAAGTTGTAAAACTAAAATCAAAATGGGCAATAATTTCCAAACATTTCAAAAGTAGAATACGGTATTTGATTGAGTCCTTCAAACCGTTTTCCACACTTACTGCAGCATCGTCAGACAGTAATCCAAAAATAAATTCTCAAGTCAAGAATTCAATGTACCCAACAACACACTTCCATTTGGCATTATTATTGGCAGAATGCCGTCGTCGTCCAACTTTCATCTCAAGGAGTCTCCTATAGTGCACGCAAATTTTATTTCACGAATTTTCTTTTGGTAAGTAAGCCACGTGTGGATCATCACGTAGTCAACATTTTGCAATATAGGCATTGCTTAATATTGAAACTCAATTACATTCGTGTGTTAATATATATTTCTAGGTGGTTGAATGACTTGTTTCGACTTGGATACCGGAAAAATCTTGAACTCAGTGACCTTTACAAGATCCAACCGGAAGATGAATCTCAAAAATTGGGTGACGCATTCTATACGGAATGGATAGCTCGAATTGAACAGGATCAAGCCAGTGGGAAACAAAGTCAGAGGAAACTTTTACGAGTTTTACTTAAAATATTTGGTCGAAGATTTGCGGCTATTGGACTGATCAAGTTTTTCGAAGAATGTGTATCAAAGTAAATAATTAATTAAGTTGTCAATGTCTTTTTGAACATTTTTCAGTGAATTTCATCAGTGCATTTTTTCTTTCCAGAATCGCAACACCCATTATTCTGGGCTACCTCATTCGGTTTTTTACCGGGGAATTCGACAAAACTGTGGGTTTGCTATGCTGTGGTGGGATTGTCCTTGGTTCCATATTAAATATCTTGACGATGCATCCATATTTCCTTAAGATTGAACATATCGGGATGCAAATCCGACTCTCTTGCTCAACTGCATTGTACAAGAAGGTATAACATGTCACCGCTTTTATTTCATAAAATAAATTTTCAGTCATTTATAAATTGTATTTTTTTAGGCTTTGAAAATCAAGTTGTCATCTCTTGGAGGGACTGTTGGACAACTGATGAATTTAATTGGCAAGTCTCCTTAGAATAAATTGGGTATATCACATTTAGATATATTATTTTATTGACCATACCTGTTCTACTGAAAATTTTAGCAAATGATGTGAATCGTTTCGACCAAATCCAACACATCCACTACATTTGGATTGGGCTTACTCAACTGACAATAACTGGCTACATTTTGTGGACAAGTTTTGGACCATCATGTTTATGTGGGATAGCTATTCTCCTTTTGTTTACGCCCTTCCAAGGTCGGGAATATTTTATTTTGTATCTAATTGCTACTACTAAATATATCTTAAATCTTTCCAATCATACTGTCTTTTATCGACTTGCAGGTTTCTTGGGTGGAATTTTATCAAAATTACGAGCAGTGTCGTCTAAGCATACTGACAAACGGATCGGTCTCATTCATGAATTGCTCAAAGGAATTCGGTCGATTAAAATGCACTGTTGGGAAATGATATTTTCCTCCGTGGTCGAAGCAGTCCGAAAGTACATTTAAATTTTCGGTTTACTTACTTACTACACACTTTTAAAAATCCAGAAATTTTCATAATTAGCACACTTAACGAATATTATAATAATTGATGGTGAATACAATGACTTCATATTCAAGTCTGACTAGCTCATGAATCTATTTTTTACTTTAGAGATGAAATGAGGGTCATTAAGAAAATCACTGCCCTACGAAGCATTAACTGGAGTTTGTATTACACTTCATCGAAGGTCGCCATTTTTCTCACGTTGGTTGTGTACGTGGTCACTGGAAATGTTCTCACCCCGGAAATTGTAAGATATTACATGCATAAAATTTCTCTGCCAATGCTATTTTAATATCGACATATGACTATAATTTATTCTAATTTTCCACACCAGGTTTTTGTCGGTGTTTCCCTATACAATAATATAAAGATTACAATGACATTACATTTTCCTTTCGGAATCAGTCAACTTGTGGATTTCTTCGTTGCTGTCCGACGAGTTGAGGTGAAAATTAGTTAGACAGTCAATATTCTACAGTACAAAGTACGTATTACTACAAAAATGCACTAATCATTTTATCTTTCAGGAGTTTCTTCTGATTGACGAACGAAAGAGTAGCAAGTCAGTCAATAATGGAGTCATCCGAAGATCTGATACTAAACCCGGGAGAATATCCATGCGAAATGTGTCTGCAAAATGGTGTGCAGACTCTACCGATGAAAATGTCCTTTCCTCTTTGAACATGGAAGCATCATCTCCTCAATTATTGACAATAATTGGACCAGTCGGGTCTGGAAAAACATGTCTCCTCCTAACTTTCCTGGAAGAATTACCATTAACCCAAGGGTCACTTGAGATGGATGGTCAAATAGCTTACGCAGGTCAAGCACCCGTCTGGTTATTTAGTGGTACAATCAGAGAGAACATTCTACTTGGACGACCCTTCATACCAGATTGGTATGACCTCGTGTTGGATGCATGTGCTCTCAAAAGAGACTGTGAATTATTCCCAGACGGAGATAATACACTGATTGGGAATGGGACTCTGAGTGGTGGACAACAAGCTAGAACAAGTTTAGCAAGGTGTGAGAATCTTAATTTTACTAATTAACCGAAGGAATCCTACCTTTCCAAATTATGCCAAACTAATTCACAAGTTGTGAATCACAACTATACGTTAACTCGTACACAACAAAGTAATTTGTAGCATTGTTTGTTACAGGGCTGTGTATGGAAATGCCGACATATATTTACTGGATGATGTTTTTAGCGCTGTAGATGTTGAAGTTCAACATCACATCTTCCAAAAATGTGTACAAACTCTTTTGAGAGACAAATTAGTCATCCTGGTGACTCATCAACTCCAATTCCTCCCCTTTGCTGATGAAGTATTTATGATGGAAAAGGGGAGATTTGTCGCTCATGGTAAATCTACAGTTGAAGCTATCAATCCAAATTGTACAAATAAGGAAGGGGAACAGACAGTCAATCCCAACATCATAAATGGTAATCATGTCACAACAACAACAACTAGGGGTCAACTGGAGGAAGGAGAGTCTGGATTGGTAAATCTTGTGGATAGCAATTGGAACAGAATTATGATGACAAAGAGGAAGAGAGATGAACAAAATGACATTCCTCCAGTGACCAATCCAAGGGACAATGTGAGTTGTGGAGGAATTCAAGGAGAAATTCAATCGTTAGAGGAAGAGGAGAAATCCTGTGGAGGTTCTGTTGACCCAAGTGTTTATCGTAGGTACTTTTTTGACGGTTCAAATATCCTCATGATACTCACTCTTCTTGTTTTCAACATCCTCGTTCAGACATTGTACACAGGATCCGATTACTGGCTACAAATTTGGTATGTTTAGTCAATGTTTAGTCATGACACACAAACCCCCTTTCCCGATTAGAGTGAAAATGACAGTCATAATTGATTGATTATATTTATACAAAACTTATTGATCCAAAAGGATAATATTTACTCCCCTCTTATTTCTTTTACAGTAAACATTAATCATTCATTAGTTGTGTGTGAATCATTCATTTTTAACGCTCAGTGTTTTGATTTACAGGTCAAAATACTATGAAAATAATGCCAACGGGAATTACACAGTGGAAAGTCAGAGAGATTTTGATTACACTGAAAAAATTACTCAAAACTCGTATTTTTATGGGTTTGACTTTAATCTCAAAACTCAAATCCTGATCTACACCAGTATAATTGTCTTCCTATTTTTCTTCTCACTCATCCGGACAACAATATTTTTTGAAATTTGTTTATCATCATCCCTTAAATTACATCATAAAATGTTGGCAGCTGTCATGAGAGCTCCAATGAAATTTTTTGATCTTAATCCAACAGGTAAATAATCTCAAAATTTCAAAAGTGTAAATTGATATTATACAATAATTCATAAAGAAATTCATATTGTCCAGGTAAAATCCTGAATAGATTCACAAAGGACACTAAATTGATGGATGAGGACTTGCCTCAAACTTTTTTCGAGTCCATGGAGGTAACTCACTTCTGTGTAGCCAGTGACTCTATCAGTTTTTTTCCAAAGAATCATGTCCACTAAATATCTTTTCTATTGTTTAAAACAATTTGTTTTCTTTCAGATTTTTCTCAATATTATTGGGATTATAATTCTCGTCTGTATCGTCAGTCCTTACATACTCATCCCTACAATTCTTCTTTCCATAGCATTTTACTATGTAAGAAAGATTTACATTAGATCTGCAAGGAGCGTTCAACGTTTGGAAGCAATAAGTTAGTTTTTGAAACTTTGTATACTTAATAATTTCTGATTTGCATTCTAATTGTCGTCGTGTTATTCCAGCCCGATCTCCTGTTTATGCTCAAATCAGTTCAACAGTCAACAATGGACTGCCAACAATCAGAGCTTTCCAAGTGGAACCTGATTTTCACCAGAAATTTTGTGAGAATCAGGACACTCATTCGTCCATGTGGTTTCTGACCATCGCAATGACAAGATGGATTGGAATGTGGTTGGATTTCATTTCTGTCACGTTTATCGCGGCAGTTGTTTTCACTTTGACACTAATGGCTGAAGGTGAAAGTCTTTTTTTGTTGGCACTCCTAAAATAATTTACATAATGAAAAAAGACTTATTCAAAATTGTATGATGAAACAAAAGTTAGTGGAGCAGCTGCTGGAATGGCCATTTCCTCGTCCATGTTTCTTACAGGTGTTTTTCAATGGGGGGTCAGGTAAGGGGTTAAATAATTAGTAATTGATGTTCAATTGCTTTCAAATGACAAAATGACTATGGGGTCAGTGCTTTAATTGATTTCCTTAATTAAATAGACAATCAGCTACTGTTGAAAGTCAGATGGTAGCCATTGAACGCATCCTGGATTACACCACTTTGACCCCAGAAGCAAATCTACTTTCATCTCCAAGTAATCCTCCATTTTAATTTAAAATTTTTAAATGCACAGGATTTTAAATGACACAATCAAATGTCTTGTACAGAAAACAAACCACCTAATGGATGGCCATTTGAAGGAAAAATTGAATTTAAAAATCTGAATCTTCAGTATAATGATGACACTTCCGTTTTGAAACATATTAATATACACATAAAACCCAAAGAGAAGGTTGGAAAATATTCATTTTACATTGTCCAGTATATCATTCCTTATTGAAGAGTGAATTAAATTGTTCATTTGTGATGTTTTGTCTCTGATTTTCAGATCGGAATTGTTGGCAGGTAAATAATTAATGCACTGAAAAAATATTTTTTGCAAAGAAGTTGGGGCCATTAATTTTTGAATTTTGTAAATACAGGACTGGTGCTGGGAAAAGTTCCCTCATCACTGCCTTATTTTGCCTGACTGAGCCAAGTAGTGGTCGGATAGAGATTGATGGGATTAACATTCTTCAAATTGGACTACAAGATGTGAGACGAGCTATCTCAATAATCCCACAAGATCCTTTCCTTTTCCAGGGAACCCTCAGAAGGAATTTAACTAATAAAAACTGTTCCGACTCGGATTTATGGATGGCCTTACGGGATGTGGGTATTATGAAGACAATCAAAGAATGTCCTCTCGGACTGGATGTCCAAGTATGTAATAGTGTCAAAGAAAGATTAAAAATCTTGGCTTTCTCCATGGTCGGAAACAATGAAACCATGTTTTTTGTGATAGATTGAAGAAGGAGGAACTAATTTCAGTATTGGAGAACGTCAATTAATATGCCTTGCAAGGGAAATTTTACGGAAAAGTAATATTTTAATTTTGGACGAGGCATCAGGCTCAATTGATGAAGGGTGAGTAGAATTTATTATAATGCATCTTTGAAGAGAGAAAGTTTTTGTCAAATTCATTTCGGCAACTAATATTGTGTGTGTGTGTTCCAATATAGCACTGATATTCTAGTACAAAAGACAATCAGAGAGAAATTCAAAGACTGTACAGTGATCACTATTGCACATCGACTGTTGACAATCATGGACAGTGACCGAATCCTTGTATTGGATGAAGGGATGGTGAAAGTAAGAACTTGATTATCGATTTCCATGTGGAATTCAATCAGAATAACGTTTATTACTAGGTATTTTAATTCAACTTTACAAAATAGGAATTTGATGCTCCTCACATTCTACTCCAAATGCAAGGAGGTTTACTAAGTACAATGGTTGAACAAACTGGTGAGGAATCTCATCGTCTACGAAGAATAGCAGAGCAGGTTGTAAAAAAATTTGTTTAATATATTTTAGTTGTAAAATTATCTGAATTCAACTTACATTTACTTTGATTTACTAAATATTATAGGCGTACTTGAGGAAGAATCTTGAAACGGATTTACCCAAAGATAACGAGTCGTGCGTGTAAAAAAATGGCTTGTGCATCACAAGTATATTTACAGATCTAGTTAAATGGTAACTGGTTAACATTATTTTGTACAATTATATCTGATTATATTTAGTAAAAAGAAATTTAATTTTAACAAGTTATTTGTTTAAAAGAAAATAATTGAAAGGACTCTTTCCGGTAAAAAAAAGTACTGCTTAAAATTATTTGCATACTTAACGTTAGTTTTCACATACCATTATTTGGCACATTCTTCATTTTTACTGTGAAGTTTCTACGCTCCTTCATTTCAACAAGTATCTTTTAAGTAGAGCTACATAATCATAATTTTCACAAAATGGAAGACCAAAATACTGATCAACTTTTCCTCTTTCTCATCAATGGTAATTTCTTCCGATAAAAGTCATCCTCCTCCGAAGTCCTGTACTGTGACCTCAGTGCCCCCGAAGACATGGACCAATTTTCCAGCAGTTGATTGAGAGCATCCTTCTTACTCTGTAGTATAGTTTGCATGGCTTGACTTTCTCCATTAGAGATTTTCCCAACATTCTCTGAAATTTGTGACCCAATCAAAATCCCTAGATTTCTCCCAATCTCTCGAATCCTTTTCATGTAAGAGTCTGCATCATTCGAACTACTACTCAACATTGGATCCTGATACACTTCTTGATGCTCTTCTGGTTTACCCTGATATCCTTGATTTGTTGGAACAACATAACTTCCATAATCATGTCCCGGATCCACAATCGGATTACCATATGTATTACCATATTGAATTTGTGGTGGTGTTGACCCTCCTGTCACTATACTAGTCACTACTGGAAAAGTTGAAGACAATGTCAAAGGTGACTGTTGTACTCCAATATTAGAACTGGTAATCGGGATATCATGAAAATGATGATGAATTTCTACATTTCCTTTCTTCCGACTCCTCACATTCCGTCCTCGGCCCCTTCCAAAAGTCCCTTGTGCTTGTATTGCCCCTTGTTGACCCCCCTCATCATAGGGGTCATAGTCAAATTGGTCAAAATTATTTGAAGCCGAAGGCAAACCTCCAACTCCAACATTTTGTGGAACAACAGGGTAAGCGTAGTTGTACGGATAAATGTATGTATGAAATTCATCTCGATCTTCGTATAATCCTCCTGGTCCTGGTCCTCCTCCTCCTCCAGTGATACTACTTGTGATCCCAAATCTCGTCCTCATTGACTGCATAATGTAGGGTGACCAAATCATGAGTGTTGGACCCATAACCATGAGTAAAAGTAAAACAATTGGAGCATACTGGAGAGTAAGGAGAGCCAAAAACTTTTTTTTGAAAAGGTCAGCTAGATCAACTCCAACATCAAAATTAAGTCCAAAATTATCGGAATTATTATTCCCCTTCTTTTTCTTAAATTTCTTTCGATGTTTCTTCTGTAATTTCTTTTTGAGAAGCATTGTCTTTGTGAGATCTCCAGTTTCTTGATTACCCAACTCGGATGTTTCTCCACGCTCCAGTGTGACGGAAGTTTTGGATGGTGATCCTTTTTGTGGGGATAAAGTTTGTTGTTCTACAGGGATGAAAAGATCAGACTCTTCCAGACGGAAACGGTCCACGTTGGAATCTTCTGGCCCTGTCGTCATCGTGTCAAAGAGATAACTTGGAGGACGGAGGGATGGAGCTGTGGATGGAATTGATGGGAATTTATTTTCAGGATTTGTGAAAGGTTTCGTATGTTTTAAGACTGGATTAATAGCATCCCAATTTGGTTCCTTTTCTCCTGGAGGAGGAGGAGTATTATATTGATAGGACATGAGAGTATGGAGATGATCTGGAAGCGGAGTAGCTGATGTTCCGTGGGTTGTCATGAGAAAACTTCCGGGAAAATGGTCTTGTTTGTTTTTGTTCAAGTATGAAAGGATGAGCGAGACGGCTACCAAGTTTGAAATGTCTTTGTCTTCAAATTTTTGATGCCAAGGGTATTGAGATGGAGGTTGATTGAAATCTAAAAAAATGTCATGTATTGTGATATATGGATTTCCACAAACTGATTCTACTGGGAAGAAAAATACTGAATACCTAAGAGAGATGAGTATGGAAGATGACCTCCAGCAGCAGCCGCTTGGTCCTTCAAATAACTGTCCAGTTTGATCCAGTCAGTGGGTGCCGAACCTATGTTCAAAAAATCAGAACAAAATCGTTTAAGATGATGGATTCTCCGAGGATAATGTCGAGTATGTACCTTGAAAATATGGATTTGGTTTTTGTAAAAAGTGTTGCAAATAATTTTGCATCTGCATAGACGGTTGTCCTCCTCCTCCTTGATCATACATCAAAAAATCATGTGGAGTTTTAGGTGGTGGTGGGTCATCATCATCATTCCAAAGAACATAATTGAGTGAGACTGGTTTTCGTCTCTTTCCATAATTTATGTAGGATGAGGAAGAAGAGGATGGCATTCCAGGATGTCTCCGATCCTCATGCTCCTTCCCTCCTCTCTCTGGTTCCACAACGGGTAACTCAATCCAATGACCATCCATGGGCTCTGATTTTCCACTGACAGTGAGAAATCTTTGTTGAACCATTTTCTGTACAGTCATGGGTAGTTCATTCAGATTGAGAACTTGATCATTCTCAATTTCATAGTCTTTGAGAATCCAACTCGGGATTTGTTTCTCATTGTTCAATTGTAAAGTTCCATTGGACACATTCCACAATTTAAAGAGGACAGTATCTTCATCCTCTTCACCATATCTATCTATATTCTCATCCTTCTTCTCTTCATGTCCATGTCCAGAAGGAAGGGAAAGTGAAAAGAATGGGTTGGGAGTTGTTGTCATCCCAGGTCCCGATACGGGTGAAGTGACTGGACTACTCCCACTACCAGTACTAGAGTAGTGATGATTAATGACGGGTTTGTACCAAATGTTGGTGGGTGCCTTTGTGGTTGGGTATCGGAGTCCAGGGTCTCTAAAACCTCCTCCTTCAACAAAATTATGATTGTGTTCCTTATTACCCGGCAGGGGTGGGGATAACAACACTTGACTCAACTGAGCCATCACACTACTATCCGTGGAAGTTGAAGTAATCACGTCCGTTGATAATTTAATCCCAGATCCAGAACCAGAAACAGATGACGAGGCCCCAGTCACGTTCACACGTCCCAATGGGAACAAATTTGAGTGGTTTACAATCTGCTGAGATCCCGAAGAGCCCCAATGATGAACCGTTGAGATTTTGTTTTTGTTCTTACTGCTGTGAAATGGACTTGGAGTCGTCGGGATGGATTGGACGGAGGTGAAAAGGATTGGGAAAACAGAAGTGGAGTAAGAGGTTGGGGCTGCAGCGACGGATGTCATCAAAATGGTCGGTCTCCTCGTCGTCGTTTTTCTTGTCGTTTTCAAAGTGGATTTGAGACTGTTGAGTGCGGGGTTGGTTGTGATGGTGGGAAGTGGGATTAAATGATGTTGTTGTTGTTGCTCTTGTTTTTTGAGTCCCCCTTGGAATTTTTCTGATTTCATGAGATTTGGTCGTGGTCGTGAGAATTGGGTTGTCTGGGAAGAAGAAGGAGATGTGTCTTTGTAAGGCCATGTAAGTCGGGTGAAAT
Organism: Pygmarrhopalites habei; assembly: GCA_009870185.1. Lineage (NCBI taxonomy): Eukaryota > Metazoa > Arthropoda > Collembola > Symphypleona > Arrhopalitidae > Pygmarrhopalites > Pygmarrhopalites habei. The sequence continues at coordinate 7,430 of WJFB01000238.1, read as the reverse complement.
TCGGTGGTCTCACAGTTGACATGGAATACTTGTCTTGTTCTTCCACGGTCCACCAATTCAATTTGTCATCGTTTACATAGTCCATGTCAGGATGAGGGTGTGGAGGTGGAGGAGGAGGTGAAAGACCATCAGTTTCATACGGAGTGACAGTGTGTCCTTGTAACTTTGCATAAAATTCCTCACTCAACTCTGTTCTCTTCCCCTGGAGAGGTTTGACACGGAAAGGTAATTCTCCTGTTGTTTGCACAATGGGATGTAGTAATGTTGAGTCTCTCAATCTTTTCCCACTTTCAACATCCTCTCGGGTAGTGGATGGAGAGGTGGTGGTATTGGAGGAAGAGATAATTGAAATCCAACGTCGAGGAAAAATCTCCTTCGACTTTCTTCCATCCTTTGGATTTCCAGTACTATTGTCATGACGGGGTGTGGGTGTAATCGGACTTTTCGGAAGAGACTGGAGTTGATCTTTTATTTCAAGTTGAGACTCAACTGACGGAGTTTTCTCCTCCTCCTCTTTCTTCTCCTCCACATCTGATTTGATTCCCTTGTTCCTAGGACTCAAGTTCAGCTTGTCGTCAGGATTAGGAGTAGTCGAGAAACTATTTTCATTGATCTTCTCTTGTGTCCAGTTTTTCTCATTTATTTTGGTTGTAGAATTAAGTAGAGTCGTCGAGGGAAAGTCCATTGAAATTTCTTTGAGAATTTTAACTTTCTCAATGGAAGGTGGAGGAGAATCATTTCCAGGTTGCTTTTTATTGAGGGATGAAATGTCAAAGGTTGCATTCAGTTGTTTATTTTCTCTCTCACTTTGTGGGATGAGGATTGTAGGGATTGTGGGAGGAGGAGGAGATGATGATGAGAGTAGTAAACTTTGGTTAATAGAAGTATTTGAATTATTAGATAACGTTCCATTATTTGTCCAGGACGACACATTGACTGGTGAAGGAGGTTGTGTTGGTCGTTCATTGATGACATTTTGAATAAATTCATGACTCGGCCAAGGTCTAACTGTAGAAGATGTAGTTGTTGTGACCTCAAGGAATTTTGCCTTATTTTCCAACGTTGTGTTGGTGGTGGTCACGAAGCATGAATAATTGGCAACCGTGAAGATGATCAAGAACCACGAGTAACGATTCAAAATGATAATGAGGTCTTTCTGTCTCCTTTCATGTCTCTTTAACAAGGGAAAAAAGGGGAGTAAAGGAGTAAAATTTAATTACATTGTATTCCCTTTATTAAATTAATTTCATATTTAAAAAAGTTTTTTTTTGCTTTTTCTCTTTTACCAGTTTACGATGAGTCAAAATGATGAAAAGAAACAATTCAAAGCCCATACTGCAGAAAATACTCTGACCACTGATTCATGTTGCAAGAGAGGAGATCACATTCCAAATTTTTCACAAATTTCAATTCTATTGAAATATCAACGGAGTTTTCTTAAAATATAAAACTAGATTTTTACACAAAAATACATTTACAATTTTTTACTTGTGCTGTATATTGTTCCACTCTATCCAATGAACTAAAATTGTGATCAATTTAATTCATTGTTTTTATATGAACACACAAACAAATAGACTACTGCTCTACATAATCGTTGTATAGGGAAATTTCACAAAAATCTAACACCCACCACTTGAACTTGTCAATTATTGTCAACTTGACTCACTTGTTGTTGACAAATTAAATATGGAGTGTATTTTTAGGACACTGAGTATGAATAAGAAAAACTATATATTATAGTTAACAATTAATGGAACAATTTTATTTCACAATTTATTCTTTTTTGCACAAAGTAAATGTAAGAGACATGTTCACTTGGGCTTGGGCCTCTTCCTTATGACATGGGATGTGACACTGAAGAAGAAGACAAGGGAGGATGAACATTTGGAATAGTTACAGCTAGTTTATGCAACATTTATTACATCATGCATCATGTATAATAATTATAAAGCTTTTAAAGCTGCAGTCTTTGTACAGGAACTTGAGATTTGGGACTTTTTCTGAACCAAATAAAAATTATATAAGAGAAGAAGAAGAAGAAAAAGGATTTACTATCTATGAGTCTGGACCGTTAGATTAATAACTTTTTGTATGGCAAACGTCCTCTTCATGCAATCTGTCATGGTCTTCGATTCAGGGCAAACCAACAAACAGGACACTCTTGACATAATCTATACACGGAAACAAGACAACCAGACACACGCATCTCTTTTAGTACGACAAGTGCTGTTCTCATGTGTTGATCACCCGAAAGGTTTTTCCTCCATACCGGAATTTCTCAGGTAAGACTCTCTCTAGAATCTCTCCAATTACCCTTGAACGGAGAGAGAGAGAGGCCCATATGCTCCGCGGAAAAAATGATGTAAATATTAAATGAAGAGAGGATAGTGTGTCTCTCAGATTTCCGCCACACAACTTTTCGAGTCCAGCTCACAAAACAAAATTAACACAAAGACGACAAAGACGAAACTCATGACCATCACAGTCAAAGTTTCGAAGTAAAATAAACTCTTTCGTATAAAATGGTTGACTCAGATGACGGATTCCAGCTGAAAAGGAAGGGGGGAATAAAATTGATCATTGTTTTAATGCTATAATATTTCTCTGTACCGTACCACAAACTCCACACATTTGTGACCGTGCTGTGTCAGAATGTTATTTGAACGGAAGTGTTGGCAGGTAAGAGGGGGTGGTTCTAATCATATCGATTAGAGAGTTCAAAGAAATGTTCTGTGTCATGTCATGGTCACCGTTCCTCACCATCTGGGGTCATCAATCCAAGTGTCCTGGGCTGTCCCAAACAAATTTTGAAGAGAAGATGGCCGATCTAAAAATCATGGTCAATTTAAGTTTTTGTCTTGTTTGGGTTGAGACTTCCTTGGAAGCTTCGTTAGATATTTTCGTTAGGTAATGGTCATCTTAATGAATCCACCTCCCGTTTTGATCTTCGTATGTCAAAGGAGACAATTACTTGGAGCTCTAAGGAGGCTTCCTGTCAGTAGTCAGTGCTTTATTAATTTAAATTTCCTTAATGAAATAACATTTTTGAAAAATCTAGACTCAGATTCATTATAGAGTATGAAATGAATAATTACACAGGAAAACGAGAACTGCGTGTCCTTTATTTATTAATTAAAAATCCTCTCCATTACAGTCACAAATTACACATGGTATTTTGATTTTTAGTTTGTGAAGCATCTAGTTGAGTAGTCGTAGGCAATTAATTATTTTAGTGGGTACAATCCAATGAAGCATGGTAATAAAGTCAATGAAGTGGAAATGAAACAATGTTGAAATGTTCATTGTTGTTTAATTGTGACAATTTGATTTTGATAGGGAACCATTTAGCTCTTTTGCTCTTAACGGCCATTTTGTCATTCCAAAAGGACAGTAAAAATGGCAGCCATTTTACTCAGTTATGGCGGATGACAACAATGACAATCTTTTAACTATCAAGGGACAATTGGACGCTCATTTCTCGTCAAAAGAGTCATCAGTCAACACGACAAAAATTTCTCAACCAGCTGATCGATTGGAAGTTACTACCATGTATCCAATTAATCTTTCATTTACATGGTGTCTGGTAATTTGTGAGTTTCCTTCACTGACCAAAATCTTACTTTCTTTAATTATTGTTTCCTCCACAGGCACAATCTTGGTGGAAGCCAAGTCCGACATCATTCAACTATCTGAAGGGGTAGCCAGATCCATTTGCTTTCAACAGCGAGAATTCACAGAGACAGGACAATTACAAAGACCGGAGAAACGCAGACTACATCTTCAAAATTTTGGTCGGTGCCTAACGTTTGGATGGGACCAGGGGTGCAAAGGTCAGTCAAGATTAAATTATTTAACCATTGACTAAAGTACTGTATTTCAAGTTGGGAAATTACTTGATTATTATAATTGTGAAAGTGACGGACATGGGCATGAATCAGGTGGAGCTGACAAAAAATCCTCATTTACGACTGACATTAATTTTACTTTGAATGACAGGAAGGAGAACAGAGTCTTGTGCTAAATTTACTTCCAAGACGATAACCTGCGAGGGCAATCAAGGTGGTACTAAATTCACATTATTTAAATGATGAGGGTGTGAAGAATAAATATTTGAGTAATTTTATGGATTGTGAAGGGAGAAGTTACTTGTAAATTTTAGGACGACGTCCCCGAATTATTGGTGGAGTACCCGCACGACCAAAGGAGTTTCCCAGTTTCGGCGTCTTCGCCACTACGGAGACTTATAGTCCACATTGTGGAGCGACTCTCCTGACCCCTGAATGACTCATCACAATGGCATACTGTGACCCTTTTCGGCTCGGATCGTAAGTATTTCTTTCTTCTTTATAGTGGTTAAGGGGAGAAGATCAATTTTATCTGGATTTGGAACTTTTTAATACGGATGATGAGTAAAATGGACTGGTAAGAAAGAAGATTTTTCTGTTTGCAGGTCGAAACCAAAACCAGATGACCCTGAAAGATTTGAAGACTACGTCATGGTATTTGGAAGGTATCATTTCAATAACGATAGTGTGGGGCAGACACAAAACGGGACGGTTGTTCAAATGCTCTATCATCCTAACTACACACAGTATGTACTCCTCAATTTATTTGATTGGTTCATTGTTGGGTCATCACATTCAGAATTCATTAGTCCCTACTTATCCGTATTAACCTTGGGAGAAATAATTAACTTGATTTTATTATTATTAACAGTCCGGTCAACCACATTTTACGTATTCACTCTCAGCATAGTGTTATGTTGGTGAAGGTGAAACCTCCATTCGACGTCACTGACTGGGTCAAACCTGTCAAATTGCCGACCCAGTCCTATCAGTCGGGTCAGTTTCTTTATTGAAAATTAAAAAAATCCTCCCTACATAAATTAAGACGATTGTTCAATTAACGGATATTGGGTTACTTCTTCTTTTCTGGCTGGACAGGGACGTTTACCGTTGTCGGTATAGGTCGAACCAATGAGTCATGGGAGACCTCTTGGTCATTTTCACCACATAAAGTAGACCTTCATGCCATTTCGGATGAGGAGTGTAAGCAGAGGATCAGTGGGAAGTTCGACTACGACACGGAACTCCTCATCTGCACCTATCAAAAGGGAGTGACCGGAGCAGCGTGTAATGGAGATGGAGGAGGACCCCTTTATCTTATTGAGGGGACAGTTCAAACCCTCGTCGGGGTTTCGTTTCAAGAAACTGGTGCTAACTGCACCCTTAACGACAATGAGGAAGACTCGACAGATATGAATGTAGAAGTCTACCACATCTTGGACTGGATAAAGGACACCACAGGACATGCTCAATCTTGACACATTCATATTGTCCGTGTCATTTCACATCCTATTTGTATTTCCAGAGAAGGTGTACAAAAGAACTGACTTAGTCAATCTCATCGTCATCCACAATTTATTTCTACGTGGGAAGGGATCTGTTCAACAAACAATTCACTTTAGTTTGAGAATGAATCATAAATAATTTGTTGGGATGACTTACTTCATCAGTACTACATTCACTTTAATGACGTCCTTTTTGTTACGCCCCAGATCTCACTTAAAATGCAGACGACGTGTCCTCCTCATTCCAGAAACAATAAAACTAAATCTCTGTTTCAAAATCAATTTCGAAACTGTAGTCCATTGTATTGAACAACTGTGTCCTCAAAAGAGTTTCTCAAACTTGATTATAATTTGTGAAGGGATATAAGCGCAGGATTGACGATTTGAAGATGAGGCGTTCGACTGGACAAATACGCAATAAAAACTGACTTTCCAAAGCTATGAATTGATTAAATTTTAATGGCTAGTCATTTCAACAATGGGGGCATTGAATATACGGAAGATTTAGAGTGTGCATACAAACTAATAAAATGAGCGACCAGGTGTGTGTGTCAAGCTGGGAAATTTTTAGTTTTTAATGTCAAATGAATTGGAACTCCCCGAGAGTGTGACTATAAAAGTGTCCAATTTTTTTGTCGACACACACACACAACTTTCCCTCTTGTGATCACTGATCAGTCATCGCCAGAATTACGGATACGACCCTCTAACATTCTGTCTCTCAGCTCCTTAACCTTCCGTCAAAATCAAGATGAATTTTCTTATTTTCATTTTCGGAATTTTTGTCTCATTGACTTGTTTTCCTGCCCATTTGGTAAGAGGCAATTTTATTGATGAGGGCCTTGCATAACTGTTATCCATTTCCCATATTCTTGAATTACAGCAGGCTGACAACTGCTCAACGCAGGACAGCGTAATTTGTAAAAACCATTGTTTCGACATCCTCTTCAACCAATCGAGGTGCAGCTTCAAGCAGTTTTCGTCTGAGGAGCGAATGCAGAAATGCAGTTGTAATGAACGCTGGTGAGTGTAATTTATTTGAAACTTGGTGATAATACATATTTGATTATTTTGTTTGAAAAATGTTCTAAAATTCGGATTTTTAAAATTAAATTTCAGGGATCATGAAAATGGGGATGAAGACTCTTCATTGAAGAGTTAAGTCTCCGGGAACTGCCCATGGACAGAGATCGTGAGCCATGCAGCCCGATTTTGTTGGATGATTGTACAAATGTGTGCACCATGTGGAATTATTCTCATCGTGAATGTGCAACTAACAATCAACCTTTATGGTACCAATGCATTTGTCATACACTTAACACCATTTGAATTTGATTCCCCACCGACAAATTCAGTTCCCATTTGAACTTTTAAAAATAGTTTGTCTTGTTTGCAACTTTGTGTACTATAACATTAACATAGTCCACTTAGTGGACAGTTAATTCGGATATGATTTGAACAAAATTTGGTGAATTGAATAAAGAATGTGACATATTGCTCTTATTTAATCATTTAACCTAAACTATGAACTTTGGTATTGACAGGCCTTACAACCCCTCATTATTTATTCATAGGCTCTGTAACAAGTGAAATAAATACCCAACAACTTTGTCCTTTGCATGACAGGAAACATTTTCAAACTTAAAGAATGTACACTCTTATCAAATTAAGAATTTGTGTGAAAATCAACATTAAAATATACGTAAGACATAAACATAGAACATGAGACGAATAGAAGATGAGAAGATTGATCTCTATGTTAGTACAAATAATGTTTTCTAAATAAAATAGACTTATGAGTCATAAGTTATGACTGTCAATTGACCACTGGTCTAAAATGTAAGAGGTTCATGGTGCTCCAAAGAAACAACTGGAGAGAAACCCCGTTTCTTTATGAGGACTGGGGTGTAGAAACTTTGGTACAAGGGTAGTATGTGATCCGGCCACCACTTATTGGTGCAGTATGTGATCCCTGGTAAAAAAGGTGATCCGGGGGTGACGTGAGAAATAAACGATATTATACTCGGAGAATATTATAATTTGCTTTGCATGAAGTTAAAGCATGAATTCTAATGAG
>WJFB01000237.1:0-81017 GCA_009870185.1 Pygmarrhopalites habei | reverse complement strand
GCAAAAAAATCAAAATACTAAGACAAACGCACAAGTTGACAAGTTAGAGTAATTTTATTCAAAGTGTCCTTATTCTAAAGAGTGAAACGATGGTGAAATTCACGTGCATTGTTAATTTGTTCATATTTATTCTGACTGTCCAAAATATATCTTGTAGTACAAATTCAACAGAAAGAACGTTTGAAATAGATTACGAGAATAACACATTTTTAAAAGGTAAAATTTTCATTCTATAAGACAAATGACCGTCACAAGTCATGCAGAATTGATCTGTAAGTACGAAACTTGTATTTTTAACAAAGATGGTCAACCATTTCGCTATATATCGGGGGATTTTCATTATTTCCGTAAGTAACTAATTATGTTTTTAGTTTATTCAATTATAGTAATAATTTGATCGAGGAATTAATACTGTCTAGGTACATTGGAAGACAAATGGAGTGGTAATTATTTTAAAAACTATATTCAAGTTGAATTAATCGACCCGGAAATGTACCAGAAATCTAAAATTATGACATGTCCTTTTAAAAGACATTCTCAGAAAATTTAGACTGGCTGGACTGAATGCTGTACAAACGTAAGGTCGTTCTGTGATTTAATTACAACTTTCTATATCATATCTTTTGATTTTATTTTGTTCATTTAGTTATGTGGAGTGGCGAAGTCACCAGCCAACATCGTCTCAAAATTTTACATGTGAGTTGAAATTGTTAATGATCTATGTACAGGAGTAGGTGCTGACTTTGTGGCTAATATATTTTGGATGGTTTTTACAGTTGCAAAAAATTTGAATTTATTCAAATTCCTGTCACTGGCCCAAGAGAACAATCTCTCAGTAAGTTTCTTTTTCAGCACACGTTTGATGCAAACAAAGTCGTCAGTTAAAAGAGTACTGAAAAACTGCTAATGTATTGTCATTCTATAGGTTATATTGAGACCTGGGCCTTACATTGATGCTGAAAGGGACATGGTAATATGACATTCAGTTTTGGATGAATAAAGTTACCTAATAATTTTAAAAAACTGTCAACAATTAAAAGGGTGGACTACCTGCGTGGCTGTTGGAATCTCCGAACATGAAAATTAGAACGACTCAATCTGGTCTGAACAAAAAAGATTCAAAAGTTACGATTTCTCAAATGTAGTTAAATAATATTGTGGTATTAGATTGATTGACACTTTGCTAAAAACAACGGTTTCAGATTACATTTACTACGTCTCAAATTGGTTTGGGATTTTACTAACCATGATAAAGCCTTATTTGTACAAAAATGGAGGTCCCATCATTATGATTCAAGTATGTCAACATTCAAAATTACAAGAATTTCAATTATTAAAATGATCGTTATTATTTTATGTGTTTGTTTATACAAGGTGGAGAACGAATACGGAAGTTTTGGATGTGACTCAGAGTAATTTCAATAACTATTGAAAAATTTGAAAATCATTTTGAGACTTTCCTTATATCCTTTTTCATGACAGATACAAGACGTTTTTACGGGACTTGATCCAGTTTCATGTGGGCAATGATGTGGTCCTCTTTACGACAGACAATGCCATCGAATCTCATCTTAAATGTGACTAAAATGGTTGTCTACTGGCTAAAGAATGATTTTACTTTATATAAAAAAATTAATTTAAAATTTTTTTTAGGTGGGCACATTCCAGGAGTTTATTCAAGGTATGTATGTATGTATTTGTGTATTGAAAAATGATTCGGTCAACATGACTACACAGTTATTCTTTATTCGTTTTTATTCTTAGCGTTGACTTTGGACCAGAAGAAGTGACCCCACTCATTGACCTTCATTTTGCGACCCAACGGACTATTGCCCCTCAAGGGCCGTTACTTAATTCAGAATTTTATGTTGGTTCAAATTCATTTTACTATTTTTTATTACGCCTACACAATTACTTGCATACATGTAATATAAAGACCACAGGCCAAATCATGTCACATTTATAAATCTGAATAAAGGTCGGTTGGATGGATCACTGGTCTAAACGTCACAATAAAAAGTCGACCGAGATGATCACCTCATCTCTGAATAGGATTTTGGAGTTGGGAGCCAACGTAAATTCACCATTCACCATTTTCACATTTATCCATGCATGTCTCAGGTTTGAACGTGTACATAAAAATGAATTTACTTGTGGTTTTTGTAGGTCAATATGTACATGTTTTTCGGAGGGACTTCATTCGGTTTGTCAGCAGGTTCTTCATCTGTCGAGTCAGGAGACGGATTTGATGCTTGTACAACTTCGTACGATTACGATGCTCCTTTAGACGAAGCTGGTGACCCCACCACCAAGTACTTCTCTATAAAAAGTGTAATTGCGAAGGTAATTAATTTTTTAAACGCAACTTTCACTCCACTGAAGAGAAAGTACTTTCACCAATGTTGAAATGAATGTTAATTGATTTTAACTTTCAGCATACAGTAGTTCCTCAAGAAAATCCAGGACTGAGCCATAAAGGATATTATGGAAGAGTTAGTCTGCGGCCGTTGGCTTCAATTTTTGACCAAGTTGTATTACAAATGTTGGAACCTGACCCGACTGTCATGTTATTTCCTGTTCGATTTGAAGAGCTTGGTGTGACCTCTGGATTTGTCTTGTACGAAACCACAGTCAAGATCCTCCTCAGTGACCCTGTTCTCCTCACTTTGACAGACCTCAAAGACCGGGCTTACATTTTTACCAATGAGGTTTTTCAAAATAATTGCATAATTAGGTGAACGATGTGTGTGGAAAATACAAATGAGATATTTTGAAATCTCTTTTTTAACAGGACATTAAGGGTGTTTTGGATCGTTCGGAGAGGATCTGCTCCATCCCCATCACAGTGAAGAGAGGAGACAAGTTGAGGATTTTGGTGGAAAATCAGGGAAGGATGGACTTTGGTCCTCTCATTTCTGAATCCAAGGTATGGATTTCTTATAACATTTCAAATATTTCTTTGACTTTACTATTGTGATGTCTGCAACCGATCAGAATTTTATTTTATTATTTTTTAGGGAATTGGACCGGAGGTGAAATTAGGAAGATACATTCTAGACACGTGGACAATGTACAGACTAAGGGATTTTAATGGAGATTCCCTTTTAAAATTGTCTAATATTTTGAACTATGGACCAGTCTTTTTACCCACATCTAATGACATTAGTAGTATTGAAGTGGAACAAATTTACCCCACCCTCGACTTGAACAATGTCAAATCACACCGAGCCGGGATCCTGTTCACTGGGACATTTTTTGCAGGGAACGAGACGAAGGCTGTTCAAGACACTTACATTCAATTTGAGAACTGGACAAAAGTGTGTCAATTCATTTTCCTAATTAATTTCTGAATTTGATTTTTCTCTTGTCTCGTATTCACTGATTTAATAATTGTTTCTTTTTAAAATGAAAAAAATAGGGTCTTGTTTGGATCAATGGTTTTCTTTTAGGACGGTACTGGCCAGCCGTTGGACCACAAGTATGATCAATAATTAATTTATATTATGAGAATTTTTATTATTATATTATAAGCATTACATTTGATGCCATTCAATTTTGTAGGTGACCCTATATCTCCCAGGATCTTTACTTAACCCGTTTCCCATGGAGAATAACATGATTCTTTTGGAACTACAAGAAACGTCCAGTGACTGTACTCACGACTTTGATTGTTTTGTCCATCTTGTTGATCGTCATATCCTGGATGGACCGACACCATATTAAAACGTTTGTGAAATAAAACGGAAATAAAATTATCCAATTCTGAGTCTCTCACTACTTGCTGTTGTTTCTTCTCGTTCATATTTAACTTTCTCTCTTGGCTTGTCAACGGAGCCGACCGACAGAGGAATGGGGAATTGATCCAATTTTATATCCCCATCTTTCCTGGAACTTTTTCTGGTCCAAGAAACCCAACTGTACTTCACAACGGTTCTTGTGTAGTTGTGTTCTCATAGTCTCCCCACTTTTACCCCTATACTCATGTAATTAGACCAATAAAATCTGCAAGATTTAAAAATACCTTAACAGGGAGAACGCTATTGTGCTAAATGCAAAAGATATACATTTGCTGTAATTTCATGCGTGATACTGCACTTACATGTGAAGTGCAACAAAGCAAAAAACAATTAAAATGAGAGTAAATACACAAAATATTTTTGTTTCAGGGAGAAGAGATAAGTAGCTCTAAATTTAACTGTGTGCCCATCAAACCACGACAACGTTTGTAGGTATTTGGCAACTGGTTACTGACTCTTTCTTTTTTTAAAAATGATGTCTTGCATATATGATTTTTATATTTCATTCAAGCATGTCAAACAGCTACAATTCCCTCAACAGCCTTTTTCCTATAAACATTTTCTTCTCCCAAAAGTACATAGACCATCAAATATCTTTCATCACAAAGTGTAAATAAAACATTTTACTGCAAAATTGTCCAGTGCCTTCTGAAAACGAAGTGTGTCATCGTTTTTGAAAATTATTCTGTGCATTTGTTTCAACAAGCACTTGCCTGTAATTAGTGCTCAAAAATAAAACAAGAAAAATTGTGTCTAATGGCTTTGTCCCCGAATTTTCAACAATCTAATGGGGCTCTTCGCCTTGCATCAGTGGTACCATATAATATTTTTCAGAAAAATACATCAATATACAATGTACAATGGAACAAACAATTTTGAAACAGGTTAAAAAATTTAAATTTTAGTTGTTGGGAGTGATATCCATCGGGCTTACAGCCTCCAGATTCCGTCCACATGAATTTAATGAATTGATCTTCCTCGGAACACTTGTATTTTGCTCAAGTGTCTCTGCTCTCCATTTCTTCCTGTCATTGTGAGTGCATACAGTGAAATTCCTGTGTCACAATAAAAGTAGATTAAACGTTTTTTTCTTTCACTTCCAGCCTGACGTCTTGGGTCCAAGGAGGAAAATGTTTCCGAGTTACAGTGAGTGTCACTCTAAGAAAATAACATCAAATCAATCCTTCAATCCTTCAATCATTAATCCAAACCGATAATAACTTGTCTATTTTGTTTATGATTAAATTTAAGGATTTTATATTCCACATGACGGGCGGTGTCCTACTGTTTATCTCCAGCATTCTAATGTTCATGTCCGCTCCAAATCGTGGAAAGATTCTTGACTACCGTTTTCAAGACACGAAACAAGTCGTCATTCGAACAACTGCTGCAGTAAATCTCATCAATAAAAAACGATTTTATAAAAATTTAGAAAAGTTGTTGCATATTTTATATTATTATTCTGGACAGATTACTGGGTTGGAAAATGCACTAATCTACTTAGCCCTCGCCTACTTGACCCTCACTGAAAAGAGACTAATTTATTTCACAAACACAAAGAGAGATTCGGATGAAATTGAAGGTCAACTCCCGACTGACCTCACCCTCACCTCACCTGTCAATACTAGTACGGGGAACCTGAGTAATGGGAAGAATCCTGTCCGATTATTTTTTGACAGGTTTACATGGAGGAGATTGATTGTTGACGAAATCCTGGAAGCTCGTATCGCCACTTTGGTCAGTCAATCAAAATTCTGCTTTTATTTAATTATTTGTCCATCCAATAATTTTGTGAAATTATTACAGTTTTTAGGGGTTCTCTGTGTGGGATTACTCATCGACTGCGTGGAGAAACAATATGAAGTTGAAGAGTACTATTTTAGTATGGTCATCATTTGCCTCTGTCTCACTTTCCTTTCTCAAGTCTCCTACGCTTTTGGCATCCTCAGCCTGAATGAAACCATGTCGTCCATCATTGTAAATGAAATTGATTGGACTCTCATTAAAAGTCTCTCAACTATTAGCATACAAGACTAAACGTGTCTTCTCTCTCTTTCAGGATGTTATCATCCAATTTTTTTCTTGTTTGAACTTGCTCGTGGGTGGGAGTCTCTTTTTGGGTTCCGTCATACAGCACAACAGCTACGGTTACCATTACAAGTCAATTGAAAGGACTTTTGCAGCGGTATGTCACTTATAGAAAAGAGAGTATCATTCTGAAAAATACATTGTAGTAGTTAATTGGTAATTTAAATACATTAAAGATGTTGGGGATCTTCAACGGCCTCATTTACGGACACATCGGGATGTACGAAAAGAGAATGCATTTTGACCAACTCCGACCCGATGTGACTTACGCTGTTGAGATTGACTCGTCCGACCCACCCGAGACAGGGAAGGAAAATCGAAGGAAAAATATTTCTATTTCAAGACTTGAGTCTCTCGTCATTGACAATCATAAACCACATGGTTGTGCTGTGTCTTGATACTTTCTACCAAGAAACTGACAGTGACGTCCATCCCCTCAACTTTTCAGTTTAAATTAATGTGATTAATAATGATAAATGGAAACTGTTAATTTATTGAAGTATTTTAACTAGAACTGCTCCTCTCACTCTTTTTCTCTTATTTACTACTCTCTCTCCCGTTGACAGTGAAGTTTAAATAATTATACAGAGGTAAAAGTTGAGCCATTTAATAAAAGATTAGGATAAAGGAGAGCAATTTCAGGACCAATTAAATGTCAATAAACAACACATCATTACATGCATAGCTTGAGTGTCCACACATGACACACACACACACGTGTAGACGAGTTTCCACTTGTCAGTCCACAATTTGGACAATGAGAGAACATGGGCAGGTCAACTCCATGTTGTAGATTTAATCTAACAACAATAAAAAAAAGTGTCAGACTGAGGGATGTGTTTCCATTTTCAACTTGTGTCAATAATTTTGTTTTTTTTGTTGGGGAGAAAAAAGTAAATAGACGAGAAGCATCTCAAGTAAGATGTAAAATGTATGTACTTTTCATACTGATGCAATGGGTGTGTGTGTGTGTGTGCGTGTGTGTTGATAATATATAGCTTTCCCTTTCCAATAACTTGTCTTTGTCAACTTTTTTCTTGTGTCTTTTCCACTTTATTTCTTTTGGCTGTCAGTTTTGACCGACAAGAACAACAAAAGTACAAAAAAAATATTTTTTTTGCGTCCTCAGAGACGTTTAAGAGATTTCTTACCTTACAAATATTTCATTATACATATTAGTACATCAAATAGTGCATGAAATGAAATCCATGCTATAATGAGTCAACAAATAAAATAAAACAGGAACTTCTCGCTCACAATTCTCGTCCCCCAGTCCAAATTAACAACAAAAAAATGATATTTTACAACCCAACATGCACATGTGGTCGTAATTTTGAAATTAATAACAATAAAAAATATGGATCAAGTTGAAAGGAAGAGGAATAGAATAGTCTCACACACAACTTGGTGAATCAAGACCAATCGAAAAAAATATATTCTGACTAGAGATTGAAATTATGATGCGTTTGGGGTGACCTTTTTTTTACAGATTGTATCCAGCTAGAATGTCACTGGTGAATTCCTGGAGAGAATTCCCAAGACTACTGTAAGGACTTTGACCCACGGCTGAGGCGGCAGCTGACACGGCGGACACTTCAGCTTGGATTCGATTGTCGGACAAAGGATGTTGTTGAGATTGTTGTTGTTGTTGCTGTTGAACTTGGAAAGCAGACAGAGGGTCAACTTGAGGGACGGATTGTCTTAAAGTGTACAATGATGGATGTTGTTGCTGTGTTGTGATTGGAGATTGTGGTATTTCTTGGAGTTGTTGTTGTTGTATTTGGATATGATGTTGTTGTTGTTGTTGCTGTTGTTGTTGTTGAAGTTGTTGGAATTGTTGTTGATAATTGTGGTAACTTGGAGTTTGAGAGTAGACTTGAATATTTTCCAATTTTGGAACAATTCCTGGTTCCTCACTGCCACTCGTCACGGCCACCCTTGTTGGTTGTTGAGGAATGATGTGACTGAAGGTCACTTGACCCGAGTGTTGAGGGACGACCACTGACTGTGGAGCTGAAGGATGTTGAGGTGGACTGGAAGGGATCCCTGTGTGACCTTGACTTTGACTAGCTATGAAATTCCCATTCCTCAGAAAAGCAAGAATAGCTTCTGGTCCGGCTCGGGTTCCACTGTCCATTCCAGTGAAGGTCACAGATTGGGTCAATCCGAGTGTAGGACGATTGTATGGAGGATAACCTGGACTGTACTGGACAACGTCTGTTGGTCTGGAAGGAGCAGCCGTTGGATTGGGTGCGTATGCTTTTTGGTAAAAATAAATTACAGAAATTAACTCTGGGTTTTTTAAAATAAAAAACGGGTTCAAAACTAATTTCAATTACCTGGAATTTTTCCTATTGACGGCTCCACTTGAACTGAAGTTGCCTTGACTTTGGTCAATCCAACTTGTTCCACTGTATTCCGGATGGCTCCTCCTTGGACATGAGCATACTGGGGAGGAAAATGAGTGACAAGTCCATGACCTCCCTGAGCAAAAGTCGGGTATGGTTGAACTGAAGCTTGTTGTGTGTATGTCGGGATGGGAGCCACAACTCTTTGTTGTTGTTGTTGAGCTAGGATGACAGAAGGAGGGATTTGAGGTTGTGCCCTCTGTCCATGATTCATGAGGAATTGTGGATGAACTTCTGGTCCTGTCGATCTCACTCCATTGGGTGTGATTTGATACTGTCCTAATTGTTGGTATGGA
Source organism: Pygmarrhopalites habei (assembly GCA_009870185.1). Taxonomy (NCBI): domain Eukaryota; kingdom Metazoa; phylum Arthropoda; class Collembola; order Symphypleona; family Arrhopalitidae; genus Pygmarrhopalites; species Pygmarrhopalites habei. The sequence continues at coordinate 72,428 of WJFB01000237.1, read as the reverse complement.
CTCACAACTCGAGCTGGAGTTTGTCGGACAAAGTATTGGACCACAGGTCCTGGTCCTACCTGTTGTTGTTGTTGAGCCAATGGAACTCTTGAGGTTGAAACTGGACTACCCGCATTAGCATGTAGAATAGAAGGATTAGACGGGAGAGGAGCAGAAGAAGCTGCTAATCTTTGTTGTGCTTGAAAAGCTGCCACAAATTGTTCATGAATTTTCTTGGCATCCAACTCGGAGGAACCTGTTGAGGTCACGGACACCCGCGCGGATGCTTGTGTTTGTTGTTGTGATTGTGGTTGTTGTGTCTGGACAATAGAATACTGGAAAGATTGGTGTCCACCTGGACTCGTTTGAGGAGTCAGTACATATCTCACTTGTTGTGATTGGGCAGGTTGATGACCTCCTCCAGCAGTCAATCTTTGATGATGATGATGATGATGTGGATGCTGAGACAATGTTCCAGTCAGTACAGCCGAAACTGTTTACAAACAAGGAAAAAAACAAAATATTTATTTCCCCCAAACTCCTGAATTATTTTCCAAAAACTCTTAACTTCCTAATTTTATTTGTGAATTACCAATTATAAGAAAAATGTGAAAACACTTCATTTTGAACACACACACTCTCTCTCTCCACAAGCGAATAATCCTCCAATATTTTCACTGAAAGACCCTTGCGTCAACTGGTGCTTTTAGTGAAATGACCCAACTCTTTTTATATACTCGGCTTCCTGTCTCTCCTTCCTTTCCTGTTTTTGTCTCATGAGTTCTCCTCATCATCATCCTCTTCATGTACCAAACACACACACAATACTTATTACCGCATCAACCAAATTTTCATTTCCTGTCCCCTCATAAACACACACACACGCCAAAGGAAAAGAAGAAGAATGAACCTGCTCCCTCTCAACCCTACTGCATCGAGGTATTGAGAGTCCAAATGATATAAACAATGCCCACCGTGTGTGTGAATTGTGGACACACAGTCAGAGTTATGTTGAAAATTGCGAAAGTTGTTCTTGCCCCTGCTCCCTGACTCTTCTCTTTTGTGCAAATAACTGGCTCTTTGACATCTCATCTCAACTGATTGTGTTGGATGATGGAAAGATCGCCGGCAAGATGCCACACAACTTTAAGAGAGAGACACAAAAAAAAGACTGACACACACACAACACAATGTAGGGGGACGCTATTCTTGTTCTTGAAATCAAATCTGGGGTCATTATAACACACACACGTTCTATCTACTGTGTGTGGACACTTTGGTACAAAAACTCGTTACGATTAACTACTTCGCTTTCTATTCTGTTATTGTCGGAGGAGAGGAGAAGATGAATGAAAAAGGATGCATCAACACAGAAGAAAAAAAGTCAACTAGTTGAAATTTGTAAACTTGTTACGTAAAAATTTGAACAGAAAAAAAATGTTTGTAAAAACATTGAAAGCTATGAGAGTCTATTCTGCATACTGTGTATACCTACAGACCAATAAAGTCCCATAAAAACTTGTGGGTGTTTCACTTAATTTTTTCCCTGTACACAGTACTTCCGATTGTTGGTCAAAACGATTGAGAGGAAGGGAGGTCAGAGTGGAAGATGCAATAGAAAAGTGAGAAATGCAATCAATTCGAAGAAATGATTATTTTGTGATACAAAAAAGTTAATGTCAAGTTGAAGACGATGGAGTGGACGGGTCGGGTGAACGACTGCTTTACTGCTTTTGAGATGAAATGTACATTAATTGGGGGTTTGAGTAATCAAGAATGTCATTGACAATGAGGAGGACAGATTGAGGAAGAGGAGAGGAAGATGGCCAGACAAACGAGAATTTCTCAACTTGATTACAATATTGTACACGGTGTGTGTGTTTATGTGTGTGTGTGTGACAGGGGACTATTAAATGTCCACATATCCTCTGAATTGATTACGAGTTGAGTTGTCGATACAGCGTAAATTGTGTATTTATCAGCCAAAATTATGAGTCAGTGTGTGTGTGTGTGTGGAGAGAGAGAGAGAAATCTGAGTGGAAAAAAAAGAAAATAGAAAACATTGTAAGTAGAAATTTTATGCAGACGTCACAAATTTAAATGTTGTTTTTTTAATTGATGAAGGCGAGTAGATTCTAATCAAAATTTTACGTCTCAATTATTGAGGGGAATGAGAGCAAGGACAAGGAAAAGTGGAATTTTTGCTAAAAACAGGTGAACATGACAAATTGGACTCTTTTTTTCCTCACTATAAATCACTAATTAATTAAACAAAAAGGCCGATAAATGGGATTAGTCAACATATTGTAATTTATGTGCATTTGTGTGCTAGTATGGTAAAATGTTTTATAGCATATGCTATGATATGACCCTCAAGTTGAGGGGCCCTCAGCATAATTGATAAAGAGAGTCCCTCGCTTTGCAATTCATAATCAGTAAATACATGAGCTTTAATGCTCAATATTAGGAAAATCTGTTTTGAGGATCATGAGTAAACTGTTGGATTAACCAATCAAGTTTATTTTGATGGGTTTAAACGAGTTGGTGGGACCTTTACACTTTGTAATTTACACACTTGTAGATAAATAATGATTTCAATATTTATGAGGGTATGTTGTAAGTTGGAACCTACGTAAATTTTTGGGTTTTCTCCTAAAATCCCCAATGAAAATACATAGGCAGCTTAAAATGGTTGAAGGATTATGAAAGTGTCAAGGTGTAGAGAAAGAAAAATGAGTTGATGGATGACCTGGATAAAACTAGGATTTTTATTATGAGGAATAGAAGGGGAGGCCGGTATTTTTAGTTCGGCAATCCCACTAATAAATTTTACTAACAAATTTATTAGTGGAGTCATAAAATGTTGTGATAGTATGGTACAACTTTGTTCAAAATCTTTATTGTCATGTCGGGACATGATAACTAATATTAGACTAATATTATTAGTTTTGTTCACATTATTATATCCAAGTTTGAATAAAGTTTATTACTTCAGACTTTTTTATGCTCCAATTAAATAAAAATTGGTCAGGCTCATTTAGTCCGGCTTCATCTCTTCTCTGTCTCCCAGTTCCATGTCAACTTGAAGTAGTGAGGGACTGACCTGTGTGAGAGAAAGTCCTTTATTTCATTTTTTGTGGATTCTGCAAAGATGAAGTGCCAAAATATTTTGTTTGTTGTTCTGCTTGGGGCAGTTGTTCTAGTTGAAGAGAGTTTGGGTGAAAAGATTCGATACAGTGGCTACAAAGTTTACAGGTAGGTAAACGATATTTTTTTCGGTAAACTGAGATCTCGTTGAATAGTGAACTTTCTGGGTCATACGGGACAGTCTAAATTTACAGATTTGTGCCGAGGACAGAGGAAGATGTCCGAATGCTACAGGAACTGGACAACTTGGGGGTAACTTTTCAGTATTAAAATTATTCCTTAGGTATACTGGCAGTCGTACTGACTAATTGTTGTTGTTGTTGACCTGGAAGGTTCGTTTTTGGGAAGGGCCTTCAGCTGTAGGAAAAACGAATGACATCATGTTTGCTCCTCATCAACTGACGCTGCTGGAAGGACTGGAGAATCGGGGTCTCAGAGGAGTTGAGTACATTTCCGATGTCCAGACCCTGATTGAAAATGAGGGAGTCGGAGTAGGAGGAGCACATCAAAGGGCCATGTCCTGGACAAACTACACTGGTCTTGAAGAGGTATGAGTATAGAATTGAAAATTTAATTGAAATTAATTTAACATTTCTTTTATTTTTTAAATACAATTTACAGACCTATGCTTGGCTGTTGGCTCAAGCCCAATCTCATGCCGATATTGCGAGCGTCGTGTCCATCGGGAAATCTTACGAGGTATAATAAAACACTGAAAACTTCTTCTGAAAAGAAGTTAACTACAGAATGAATTAATCACAATTAAATTCGTCTCAATTGCACGGAACAATACTTTGATTTTGTAGGGTCGTGAACTTTACGTCATCAAAATTTCCAAGTCTTCTGAAACTAAGCCAGCAATCTTTATCGACTCGAGTAAGAGAAAAACAATCATCACAGAAATTGTCAAGCTCGAATTTGTTATTCTGACTGGAGGCATGTCTTAAATTATTTTCAGATATTCATGCTAGGGAATGGATCACATCAGCCGTGTAAGGAGGAATTTTAATCTGATGCAAATTGTTTGCTTAAGATGGAATGGTTAATAAATAATTTTTCATTTCACAACAGAACTACTTACGTCATCGACCAGTTGTTGAATGGAGATGATGGACAAGCAGTCCCACTCCAGTCCTACCTCGATGACTTTGATTTCTACATCCTCCCCCACCTCAATCCAGACGGATTTGCTTTCACCCACTCTGACGACAGACTCTGGAGGAAAACAAGATCCAACACCACATCCCTCATCGGATGCAAAGTTTGTCTCATTTTTAAAATTATCCATCATCCACTAAATATAATAAATAATTCCACACAATTCATAATGCATTTTGTTAAAGGGCGCGGATCCAAATAGGAATTGGGACTTTCACTGGCTCGGTAACCTTTCACAAACGAAATTTTCTGTAAAAACTGTTGATTTATTGAAAAATTAACTGATAATTATTTTAGATGGAGGATCAAGTACCAATACGTGTAGTGACTTGGCAAGCTTAAAAACCACTTTATACCATCACTATGAATTGATTTAAAAAATACATTACACGTTATTCGATTTTAGGAAGGTAAACCATAACTAAATTCATGGTTTTTGACTTTGCAGTATGCTGGGCCTTCTGCATTTTCCGAACCTGAGACAAAAGCATTGTCAGAATATCTGAAGACCATCCAAACTCGTCTCGTTTTCTACCTGAGTGTCCACAGCTACGGTCACTACATCCTCATTCCTTATGGTCATGAGGCTATACCCAGAATCCCCGAATACGATGAATACGTAGGTGCCATATTATTCTAATAGTACAAAATTTCCATTTAATTTGAAAAATATTTCTTCAATCTACCTGGTTGTAGTTGCGGATTGGACAGAAGGCAGCAGAAGCCATTGCTAATCAATTCGGAACAATTTTCACACCCGGGAATGTTGTCGATCTACTATGTGAGATCCCTAATCCCTAAATAATTTAACCTCAAATGATGTAAATAATTGTACAATTTTATTTCAAAATTCCAGATGTGGCCAGTGCTGAAAGTTTTGACTGGGTGAAGGGAATCCTCAACCCATACTTGAGTATGGGAATTGAATTGAGAGACCAAGGTCATTTCGGATTTATCCTCCCAGCCGAGGAAATCATTCCAAGTAGCAATGAATTCATTGACGGTCTCATCGCTTTCCTTGACGAGATTAAACTTCGACCCAGGGGAAATGGACCTCTCTTGGATTCTCTGAACAATTAATCCTGAATTTGGTTGGAAAAAGAAAAGCGTATTAATTTAATTGACAAAGAATGAGAAAATGGACCCATTCTCTCAGCTCTAACAAAAAAACAGTTTTATTTTAAAAATGAACTTGTACTCTCCATGTGAGTAAACCATTCAGATCAACCTGTTTTCACATCCTTGCAAAATTCATTGTCATTCACCTGCTTTTCCTATTCCAAAATGATGTAATTACCACTCAAAAGAATTCCCTTGATATTCATTTCTGTATTCCGCAGTGTCATAAAAATGTCCATCTCCAAGTCAATCGACAAGGTCAATGAACTCTGCTTCCATTTTTATTCTACTTTTTCATGGTCATTTTCATCCACTATTGAAATTATCCAGTGTACTGTAGAAATGCAAAAATCAAGTTTTTTTGCACACATTTTGCAAATTCGGATGCAGTCTCAAAATAATTCTGTGCATTTTTGCAGACGTAAAAGTGTATCATTCCCTCTCTCTCCTCTCTCCTTCTAGTAATCAGTCTGATGTGGATAAACACATTAAATTTAATATTGTAAAATATATCATCTCCCTTCTCCTACAGACACACATTCTGCCAATAGAAATACTGGGAGATGTGCACAAAGCTCAGCGCGTGTGTGTCTCTCTCGGTGTGTGGGCCGAATATTTAGGGAAAGACAATGGAACATGGCACGGGTGCTATGAATGATCAATTCAATTATTTTTGGGTGGAGACGCTTCTACTCCAAATAATATATACAGAGTCTGTATTACAGACCAAAGGGAAAAAGGAGAAAAAACGGGAATCACTATCTCCTATCTTTGCATCTCCCCTCGTCACTTTCACTCTACTGTCCCGGGTATATATTCATTCCAGGGAGCAGCTGATGAAGCCCACTATAATGTACACAATCACTTTTATTATTATGCTTGGTTTGTCTGCAGACGTATATGTGTGTAATGTGTACAGGATAGAAGGAGGTGACCCCGTGGTTCATGCTGCCCGGGAGGGAGTTCGTTTTGTCGGCTGTCGGATAGTTTAAGGAGTCTTCCGGCTTTTATTTGATCATACAAACTTGTGTAATGGCCTTCCTCCTCCCTCCCTCCCGTTTGTTTCTTTCCTCCTCCTTTTGCTCATATTTTGGTTCATCAAATTTACATCTTGTATCATCAAACACTGTGATGTGTGTGTGTGTGTGATAGGTTTATGCCCTCGCCAGAAAAAATTGACAAGACTCATCTTCCCCGGGTATCTTCTCGAGCCTGTGCATATGGGTCAGAGGGTTCAGGATAATCAAAACATTCTCATTTTTGATTCATGGTGAAAACTCTCATCCGTTGTCTGACATGTTTTCCATGGAAGTGATCCGACGGGGAGGAGAAGGATGACAAATATTTACTCTGGAAATTAGAAATATTGCATTCACCAAGCTTTTTGGTACAAATACACCTTCGTAGGTTCGACTACACTGTAACATAGTGTAGTGTGATGTACTGTGGAGGAAAAGAGGGGGTGGATTTAATTGTAGTTAATTATTTCGTTCGTGGATGAATGAGGCTACGTTCATTAACATAATTAAGAATTATCATTATTGCTGCAACCGTCATTGCGTAGTCATTCTGGATCATTGTAATACTTTATGTTTTCTTTTGCCTAAATCTTCTCATTCCTGATTTACTTTGAATAATTTCAATTGTGATTGCATCGGGATTTTTCTTGGTCAATTTTTGAAGAGATAACGCCACTCTATTTAAAGTTAATGTAGGTTTTTTGTACATTAACATGTTTATTCTTAAATGATCCTGAATTTTAATTGACTACAAAAATAGAATACTTAAAATTAAGAATTATCTGTTTTGAAGAACTAAATTAGACAAACTGAGATTCACTTTTCGAACTTGTTAAAATGATTGCTACTTAAAAATAAATGCACACGCCTGTCTGTGATCAGTGTTCGACCTGCCTTTAAATAAACCTGTTTAATTTACTTTCGTTTTACAACTACCCTGTGTAACACACCCAGACAGTAATTAGTAATTACATAAGGAAACCCTCTCCAGAAATTACACAAATTTCCAGTCAGAACAAACCTGACTTATGTAGTAAATTGACAGACTCAATTACACAGATGAAGAAGGTGTACATGGCAAACTTTTTTTGGATAAAGAGCGACGACGCAAAAAAAGAGACTGGCTATAATTTGTATGAAACGGATTTTAGGTACGAAATACACATACACACACATCCGCACTCACTTTCTCTCTCTACATGTATCCTTTAATCTTGTATCGCAAATACACGCAAGAATTTCCGCACTCTTTTCCCCTCATTCTCCGTGGTGTCTGTGAAAAGAGTATGGAAATCTCTTAGTCTCCAACCAAACTTTGTCTTCCTCTCTTTCCCTTTTTTATTTCAGAGTAAAAATTTACTCTTTCCAAAAATTAGACAAAGAATTTATTTGCAAGGTGCAAAGTGAAAAAAAAAGAAAATCATGAGATTAACCAAAGAATCCCTTTTGACAAAACCTAGCCAAAGAGCATAAAAATAAGAAGGGCAAGGTGAATGTTATTTCTCTCTCTTTTTTGACTAGAAAGCCGCTGTTGTGTCCTTATTGTGTGTTCATGTCGTAAATCTTGGGGAGCGTGTGTTCGTGTATTTCTCTCTCTCTTGTGTTGTGGTGTGTGAGGAGGAGGGGTGAAGACAAAAAAGAAGCTACTCTTTTTGACCTCAATTCTTTGGGCCACACACACACACACAATAACAACCCATTTCTCATGAAATACGAAGAGGAATTAAAATCCACAGTTCCACACACATCCGAGCAGACACGGACAATAGTGTGCCTTGTGTGTGTGTCTAGTGTCTAGAGAGAAAGGGAGATGATGACAGAGACTACGACGGAGGCGGGGTCACCAGTCACAACTCCAAACGAATGCCTCCATATCACGGACCGGGTGAGTTATCTATTGTATCCCAAGAAAATTCCAATCAAATCTCTTTTATCTCTCACACTTCCTCCTTCCATATCTCTCTAAAGAAAAAGAGGAGGAGGGGAGTCAGTTGAAAAATTGTTTTATTTCCACTCTGGGCTGAGTCTAAATTTGGCTAATCGTTAATATGAATATATTTGACGGGGTGTGTGGACTTCCAAAATAGAAATGTGTGTGATTTGATGTTTTTTTGAAGTCTCACACATTTGAATTCTTGGATTGGGTGTGGATGGTTCGACAAGGGATGACAGGGATGAGCCATTAATTTAATTTATTGAATTACTGTTTCCACACATAACCCACACCGAGTATTTTATACTTTTTGTTCGATTTTGACCATCACGAGAGAAGGGCTGTGAGAAAATGAATTTCAGGAATCTCTTTCCACACTTTCTCCTCCTCCATACAAACAGATTCTTGTTCAGGGGTCGACCCGTCGACTCTTTTCGATTAGAAAAATTTTAGGAGAAAGTCAGGGAGGAGTTGAGAAGAAAGGCAAGTACACATGAACGAACGGTCTCTGATTTTCATCTCCACAAACAAAAGATTTATATTTACACACACAAACAGTTAGAAGTACCGTGTCTCAACAAAATCCAAAGGGTTACGTAGGGCCAAATGCCAGTTGTCACTCACCCGAAATACAGAATGGAGAGACAACGGATAAAAAGTGGGAATTATGACAAGGACGAAAAATTGTCAATAGTTTGAAAAGTGGAATCACACACATTCAGTAAATAGAGTTGTGGAGAAAAAGAAGCCAAAAAGTTGTCCATGTCAACTGTGGGGGATCACCGTAGTAAAAGTTTTGGAGAACATTTTAATTATCCCCTGGTAATTTTCCGAGTGTAAAGTAAAACAACTGGACTTGACAAATTTTGATTGACTGTGTTGTTATTTTATTGTTTAGGACTGTGGACCAAATGGACGTCGACCGGATGATCCAGCAGACGACTTGTTGGAACAGGAATTTGCTTATGGTCTACGTCTATGGCACATCATTTTCCTGTCGGCTGCAGCCGTCTTAGCTTTAAGTGAGAGAAAATTCTTTAATTATTTTAAAAAAATGTTTTTCCATAAATTAACATTGCTAATATATTTTGTGAATTTTAAACCAACCATTTAGTAATTCTTCTTTGTTGCTGTATAAAATTCCGAATTCCCCGAACCAAGCAAGAGATCGAAGGGGACTACATTCGTCGGAAAATCCTCAAAAAATTTCGGAGTCGACTGAAGGCTATCCAAAATCAGGAATTGGATGAAATGGATTTGAAACGAGGTGACCAACTTTTTAATTATTCATCCAATCATAGTCAATAATTTGATTTAAATAATTTGAAATGTACGCAGCGCTGGACAAGATTCGAGCTGAATTCAAGTCAGACACGGAAAGTGAGGCTGGTTTCTCAGTGGCCACGATCAGTTCCTCTGGGATTGGAGCCATCACTGGAGGTCATGGCAAATCTTCCACTTACCGAAGAGCGTCTCAAATTGCGATTGGTACTAAATGAACTAGTCCTTTAAAAAAATCTTAATTATTTTTTATAATCATCTTGAATCAAGATTCTTGATTTTCCCGTCCAGATATTTCCTTAGAAGACCTCAAAGCTCAGTCCCTAGGTGTGACAGGTAGAGTCGGTTTGGCCTTCACCCGATTTTTCGGTCGTTCCAAAGTCTCCCAAAGTACCCCCACAAACCGGCTCAAATCCATGCCCACCCCACCTCCACCCCAAAGGGACAGTGGCAAAGAGAAAGCAGCACCAAAAAAGGGGACAAGTGAACCCAAGACCACTGCCACATCCGTTGACGAAACGACAAAGACGAAGAACCAGAAAAAGAAAAAGGAGGTCAAATCACCCCCTCCTCCACCAGCCGAGAAGAAAGTCGAGAAAAAAGAGGAAAAGAAACCAAGTGACAAAAATAAGGATAAAGACAAGGCTGTCCCTGCCAAATCTGGTGATGGAGAAGTTAAAACATCTGAGAAGAAAGGGAAAGTGAGTAAAAAGGAGGAGACGAAAGCTGAAAAACCTGACAAAAATGTTCCCCCTCCTCTCAAGGAGAGTGAAAAGACGGACAAGAAGAAGGCAGGTAAGAAGGAAGAACCAGAGCCGAAGGGAACAAGTAGTAAAGCTCCCAAGGTTAAGAAAGCAGAGATGGGAGATGGTGACCCCAAGACGGACAAGGCCAAGAATAAGGAGTTGGAAAAGTTGGAGAAAGAACGGTTGAAAAGGGAGAAAATGTTGAAGGAACAAGAAAAGGAAAGACTACAAAAGGAGAAGAAAGATCAGGAAAAGTTGAAGAAAGAAGAAGAGAAACTGAGAAAGGAAGAGGAGAAGAAAGCAAAAGCTGCTACTAGCAAGACGGGCAATAAGGAAGGGGTGGAGCAGAAAGTTAAAAAATAAAATTTTCATAAAAATTTATTATTGGTTGTACGACTTAACATAAGAAATCACACACAAGACAAGGTTCCTTGTATAAATGCCCGGGAGTCGGTCCCTCTGAAAAGATTTTATGACGGGGGGGGGGCGGTAAAAATGCACAAAATGTAATGTTGTACAGACTTGGAAATCTGCAATACATGTGTGTGCGTGTGTGTGTGTTTGACTGTTCTTTTCTGCTTTGATTGTTGGTTAGACGATCCTCACAAGTCCACGCCAAAATGTGACGCTTTACAAACATGTATGTTGATGCATTTTAATAATTATGAAATTAAAAATGATTGTATTCGTAATAAAAATCCATTCCAACAAAATTTGAAAAATAACTTTCAAACTTATTTGAGATGGACTGGGGAAAGTTGACACTTTCACTTTTGGAGTCTACATTTCTCTGTTCATTACCAATCATGTTCACTTTGCCAGGATGATTGCAAATATCAAATAGATTTATGGTCAAATAAAAAAAGGACACAACAAGTAATTAATTCTTTTTAAACAAAAACTTTAGCGAGTTTTTTTTATTGATGTTTCGATGATGTCGAAATGGAGGATGTATTCGGCGTCGCGCAGGGTAAAACTTTTCATATATATATATTTTTATATATCATATTCATATGTATATTAGGTAAATCATGTTTCCTTTTTTCATGTAACTAAACACTTTTTTTTGGAACAGTATGTAGTAGTTGTAGTGTATGTAATAGTAGTAGTTTTTTTTCTCTTTCCGCAATCATACTCTCTCTCTGTCTGGAGATTTTAATTAAGTATCTACACTTAAATCGTTCATCATGTAATTATTATATAATAATAGATTACCGGTTAATTCACATATATAATATATATATATTAGAGTATTAATAATAATAATATTATCATCATCAAGTTTCATTTACAAGGTAATTATTACTTAATCACCGTTTTAGTTATTTTTTATTAATTAATCTAGCATTAGTTTTCTCCTATGCATTTTTTTTAACCACGGTATTCTTCCCCTTTATCTCTTCTTTCTTCATTAAGTGTACTATGTTTTTTCTTTTATTATTGTTAGCATCTGTAATATCATAATATCTTTTTTCCCCTGGTTTTAATTTTGAGTTTCCTTTGCCCCTTGTAGTAATTCATGGCTTTATTACAGTACATTATTAATATTTTGTTTTTGTTGCTAGGTATTCGAATAGAATTTTTCATTTAAACTGGGGATTCTGTAAATTGTCATCTATAGTCCACACACACACACAACTTGTTTTGTTCTGTTTTAAAAAATCCCTTTAAAAAGTCCCTTTACAACAGTTTGCACATGTATTCCATTTCAAAATCATTTGCAGTTAAATGTCTTGAATCACAAAGCCAATATTTGAGATGTGTGTGTGTGTGTGTGAAATTCAGGAGTTGGTCATCTCTGAAAATGTAATTCTTTTTTTTGTTTACAGTTGCTTTCAGGGTATGTGTGTACGGTACAGTACGTGTGTGTGTGTGTGTTCATGGCATTGTTAGGTTAGGTCGGTATTTGTGGTAGTACATTCATTTTTAGTCATCATTTTCCTCTAGAATTAATGTGAATAATGGACGTGTGTATTAAGCAAAATATCATGTAAAAATTTAGCGTTGCATCCAAACAAACATTGCATTTAAATGTTGTTGTTTTTTTGTTAATTAATGGGCAGATTTGTTGTTCTCTTTTTTTTGTCTAATGACACGTTGACATTATTACACAATTTTTATTTTTTGGTTTTATATCACTTGTAAGGCTATAACAACAACAATAACATTATTAAAATAGACGGGGTGGGTGGGGACCCCGTCACGAACACAATTAACCAATTTAAACTTAATTACCTCATTGATTAGCTCATCATCATCATTTTCCATCGTATATTGCACATATTGTATGTACAATTATAAATAATTTACAAAGCAACCTAAAGTTTATTCTCTTAAGATTGTAAATGAACCATTTTTCTCAACAATACAATAACTACAACTTATCAATTGTCTTGCGTCATTATTACACTGATTTGTCAAATGAAATGGTCGATAGGTTGACATTTCATAAATGACTTATTATTTTCTTTCACTACATATTTCGAAATAAATCTCATTTTTTGGAAAAGAAAGAGAAGAATCCTGATGAAGAGAGATATTATCAGAAGAGGGAAATTTTTCTCAAGTCCGTGAATTACCATGTGTGTGTCAACGTGGAGAGAGAGAAGGGACATGTAGTTAAAACGACGGGTTAAAATTGGTCATTCGTCAAGAAACTGACATTTAGAATTTACAAATATATACACACACACAAGTAATCAGAACTCTTGTTTTTTCAAGTATTAAAAAATCCAATTTTGTCTCAATTTTCTCCCACGTCCCCTGTAGTCTCAAACAACAATCAACATTACTTTTATACAAAGGACAATAGTTTCATCAATCAGTAAATATTTTCCCCACGTTTGTGTGTGTTTTGTCGTCAAAGAAAGTACTTTTATACAAGAGAGAGAGAGAGAGAGAGAGAGAGAGAGAAGGGTGACCCCTATTTTATATCCAATTTCTTTCTGGTGTTTTGTAAAGAGTTTTTTTTTACATAAGGAGGAGTATACACTCATTAAATTTTGTGATATCTAATTACTTTTCCTTGTAGAAGGATGTATATAAATCGTAATATAATATAAGGTCATAATAATTTTGCTACAATATTTTTTTAATATATTTTAGTAAAATTTAAATTTTTTTTAAAAGTGTGTGTGTACATCTGGAATGGAATATGGATGGACAGAGGGTTCTTTTGGATTTGGATTCTTCTCTATCATTACAGAGTATATGTACAAATAAATTAATTATTAAAGGTAGTAAAGTTACATATATATATATATATTATCTCCTTTCTTTTTTTAAAATTCAGTATCCTCAATATTCTTTTTTGTAGATTTTGTGACTCAATATAATATACGTGTCGTGTGTGACACGAGTTGTGTTTCATTTTCTCTCTTTTGACTGTCCTACATACAAGTGTGTGTGTGTTAATGTATTTTAATTAATAAATTGTATTTTGAATTGCATTATGGATGGCCCTTATTGATAACAATCATATTTTTCTTCATTTACATCATAAGAATACAGATTAAGATAAACCCACTCTTCATATTATACGGGGAAAGTCGTCGTGTGACTGACCCCCTTTTACAATTAACCTCCAAATAAAGAAATTTAGAGAACCCTGGAATGGAGAGAATGTTTCCTTTTTCAAGTATATATATATATATATTTATATAGAGATTATACGAATCTGAATATATATTGGATGAATTTTCTTTTCCCTTGTTATTGAATGGTGTCGTCATTAATAACAATCATAATATTTTTATACTTTTATGTAATAATCATAGTATTAAGTAACATACAGTATCATTATTTCTTTTCTTTATATCAAAAAAGACGAAGAATAATAAATATATTGTTATTTATATCATATTGTATATAGATTTCTTTTGCAAATTACAAAAAAATTGTTTTTATAACTCAATAATATTGAATTTCATCATCACTTTTTTATGAATTTCATAGAACCTTTCTTTTATAACCCAACACTTCCTCTCCCTACATTTTTGTATTTTTAACCCTTCATTTCCTTCAACTTGTACACATTCAACTCTACTAACAAGTATACTATAAATTTATCCTTTTTTGTTTAAGTACCATATTTATAAGGTGTGTAATAAGTGTAATCAAAGGAAGGAATTGAGAAGGATTCAGGACAATGAGAGAGAGAGCCAAGGAGATGAGGGAATTCTTTTTGTTTTTGGGTGTGTGTGAGTTTGTGTTTACGATCATTTTTCTTTGTTTAACCCTAAGTGTTTTATATTTCATACCACAAAGGTCATTGTCAAAAGTTTGAGGTTAAAGAAGGGGGGTTGTGACACACGTTCGCACAATGGTTTCGATTTACCTTTTTTTTCGATTAACAAGATGTATCATTTTTGGATACTGAGTCATTTAAGCTACAGTCACAATTAGAACTGTCGTGTGTTTTTCCCATTATACACATCTCTCTGAAAAAACCTCTCACGATATTTTGTAATGTATCAAGTTTTTACTACATCATTTCCCTTTTCTCTAAATACTTTTTTTAAAGAGTTTTTTTAATACACTCCAGTCCATACTAGTTTTTAATTAACTTTTTATTATTACATTTGAATTTCATTATAGAACGTTAGCCATGTTTTTTTGTTAAATGAAAAAGCTACCCGTACATTTTTCCCACGTACATTGTTGTAGTTTAAGTACATTAGTTTTATTTAAAAGTTTTTTTTATTGTTTCTAAAAGTGGAGAATCCAAGCGGATCGATTTATTTCCCTTTTGTTTATTACTATTCATTATACAATATAATATTATTATAGGGAAGGGCCAGTAGTACCTAAATAACCCTTCTGTAAAAATTTCGGCATGAAATCGTAAATAATATTTAATATAGGCATTCATTTCAAAATTCTTGTTTCTTTTTTTTAAATGAAAAAAGCTCAAACTTAGTCATTTAAAATAATAATGGTTCTCGTTTCTGTAATGTGTAAATTGTCAAAGGAAAAGGAGTGACAAACTTTCTTTTTTGATTTCGGCTTCTCTTTGTACGATTCAGTAATCATATTAATACACTTACTAAGTATATATTTTTTTGAAAACACTAAAAGGAAATTCATTTTTTTAAAAACAGTTGTCAAACTGTTGTGTGTATCTATTTGTGGAAAGCAAGGGGATATTGTTGTAAATTCTATAATATCCTCTCTCTCTCATCTTCTTTTGAGCTCAATCCACCCCTGTCACTAACGATTGATAACTGATTAACAATTTATTTTTTAGTAGCACAGACTTTTTCTGACAGGAATGCACGTACTCTCGACCCAGAGTAAGGCATATGATTACGTAAAAACTGTGTGTGTATGTGTGTGTCTGTACCTAACTGCACTGAATAATTAGTCATCATCATTTATTATGACATTTTTTGTCTAAAGTCTATCGAATCCTTGTCTATCTTAATCATAATCATGGAGCATTATTCTGTTTTAAGTTATTATTATGACTCTGCTGTGCTTACTGCATGTACTTAATTAAACAATACAGTATATTATATAATATCAGTTTTTTTCTTCGACCGAATATTTTGTCATTCAGCAGAGACACAGAGGAACACTTGAATAGTACTTCATTTTTTACTATAGCATATTATTATAATAATGTATATCGGTTGTTGATATATATTATTTCTCCGTTTTTTACACACTATTTCATTACATAATGTTTTATATAAATGTGACTTAAATTTTAGTATTTATGAATTTCATCGCGAGGACAAGATAGATAGGTATAGCAAGGTACAAGAGACGACGACGACGAAGACACTGTGTCACTTATTTTTTTCAAATTAATATCAATATCGACAATGTCATCGTCTTTTCCAGATTTCAAGTGAGAAAATAATCAAATCAAATCACTCCTCTCCACAATGAATCCTAAGTCATTACTATCAATATTTTCTTTTATGTTTGACGGACTACAACAACACTAAAATGTACGGTATGTATTGCATATTTATATTTATAGTCAGAGAGAGAGAGAAATAGAGAGAGAGGAGAGAGAGCGCGACAAACGACGACAAATGTCATTGTCATCATCTCAACCCAATCATAACAATGATGTACAATTTGTATATATAACAATCATATATTATGTAGTACGTATTAAATTGGTTGGCTAGGTTTGTTAGCTGCAGGAAAAAAACAAGTCTTTTGAAGAGTTTCGATTATCGATTCCTGATCGAGTTTCCCCCCTCTTTATCCAGACTCTACTTTTACTCTACTGTGTCTCATGACGAATTTCACATTAAGAAGAAAAATCTTTCAAATACTCGGCCTGGTCGTAAATTATAATTGAAATTTAAACAGACTACGATTAATTTCATCCAAGGTAAACCATATGGGTAGTAGTAGAATGAAGTGAGAATTGGTTGAAAAAACTTGAATCAATGATTTTCATGGTCATCGCAGTGATGACTAGGCGGAAGAGTACAGAAAAATGAGTAAGTAGAGAAACTGATATACAATTATAAATTATAATTGTTGTTTGCAGTGGTAGACTCTTTCTCAGATCTTTTGTAAATTTGATTATAGTATCGTCAACATGTACTAAATGCTACTACTATTGTATTGTGTCTTCTAATTGTTCATACTAATTTTTATAGAGGTATGGTTGTTTTCTTAACGTTGTTTCATAACTTGTCAGCCAGTAACAATAACAATCATAAAAAGGGTGTTTACTTACTAGGAAAGAGAGATAAGGTTGAGAGGGTAAGAAAGTGATCTTCAAAATTCGATGCTTCATCTCCTGTGTATATATATGTAATATGTATTTATAGGTATCAAGATGTAACTTACTTGGAGGATTATTAATATGAATATATAATGAACGTATATATTATATAATCATACCAATAGGTCCATTGGAGCACATTATAATAGAATGTTCAAAGTAATAGTAATAAATTGTGTCATTATTATATATTTAGAATAACTATACAATTGACAATGCTAAAAAGCTTGTGTGATTAGCTGTGTGAATGACTATGATGCGAATGTGAGGGATGGCCATGAGTCTGTTGTGTGGAAGAAGAGGTCGAGAGCGGAGCTGAAAAAACACAAAAAAGTGCACCAGGTCATTTTCTAATCATCACATCTTTCAATTCTTTTTTGTAAAAAAGTGAATAACTTTTTTCATGAATTCAAATACGAAACACAAGCTTTGAAATTGTACTAGAAAGTGTATAGTTTTGAACTTGTAGGCTATGGACAAGTTTTAACAATTCAAAAGATTTCACTACGGGCAAATGGATGAATTGTAACTAACTACTCATTGTAATTATGTAACAATTAGTACTCACTTGCTGCGTTCATTAAAGCGCCGTTGACTGTTACAACTAATTTACGTGAACCGGCATGATTTCGGTGCTCACATAACCAAATCCCTTGCCTAGATTTGAAGAAATTTAGAAGATGGTTACATTTCATTTCATGATATATTGCAGAGTTTCATGAGCCCAAATACAAGTAATTTTTATAAATATAGCCTTGATACTAAGTAATAAGGTTGGCAAGTAAGTAAGTAAGTACCAAGTTCCGAGGCTCAACTTCCCCTCACATATTGGAATTGACAAAGAAGAGCCTAGCAGACATGCCTAGACAAGTCAAGCAGAACAATCATTGAAATGAACGAATCCATGTCGAAAAGAGGATAAATAATAAATGCAGAACGATAAAAGAACTTAATGTACTTACTTTCACGTGAGCGGGCTATGGGGAAAACAGAAAAGATACAAAATTAGTATTTATTATTCAACGCAACAAATGTCTTGAGTCTTTGTTTCAGGATAATTTAGATGTTCAAAGCTACTGCTGTATAGTTGTAATACATGGAATTGATATTTAGGAAGGGGAATGTTCTTACCATATCATCGGGACCCTCACATGAATGCTTTTATGTAAGACAGAATTTACAAAATTATGATTAGTTTCAACAAACTTTTATTACAATGCACATAATACAGTACTCAAGAAATAACTCACCTTGTAAGGCAGTCCCTACAATTAAATAATAAAAAGTTATCAAATTAGATTACAATTTAGAAAACAAGATATGGTTACTTTAATCATTAATATATGAGTTCACTTCTTGACCATTTCATCTATTACACAACTTCAAGTCTTTCAAGTATATCATAATATCCCAATTCAAACCAGAGAGTAACAATATCAGGAAGAGAGCTGGATGGTAAACAAAGCTCAAGCTAAAATATATTATGTTGTACAAGTCATACATGGATAATATATAGGAGTAAAGTACAAACAGACAGACACCCAACGAAAAAAAGTACTCAGAAAATAAGTAAGTATATATGACATGTGTGTGTACTTATAAGAAAAAAAACCTACGAGTGAAAAAAGTACAATGACTCTTGTTAACACTGAAAAGACTTTTGAACACGCTAGACCATCACTCAATTTTCAACTTGCATGCTGTGGTGTGGAAAAAGTTGAAGCCCACTGGAAAAGTTGGAAGAGAGGGAGGGAGGGCGAGAGCACAGGAAGAAGGATAAATTGATTGTAGACCAGTGTAACCGAATATGTTAACTAATAGGGTCATATAGTTAATGTCATTCATTCATCCGGTGATCAATAAGTGTAGCGTGAAACTGTAGGACTGTCCTTTTGTCAAACGAACAAAGAAATCAAATTTTCCTAATTTACTACATTTTCTCTCTCTTCAACAACATATATCCATTATATGTGATTATATTATGTATGCTTCTATCAGAGTATCGCTTACTTCCCGGTCCCAATGGGACTACCAATGTAACAACTTGCTCTCTCCATTTAACTCTCTGTTAAAGTGTCAACTAAGTCTAAAGTGAGGAAGCGACACACACACAAGGACTCACAGTCCTCCTATCATCATTCAACATTTACATTTTGAATTTCTTTACAATGTCTATGTCTGAGACAACTTGTCTGCTGCCCTTTTGAGTTCACAAAGTATATACTATTGGAGTTAAATGAAAGGACAAAGAGTAAGGAAAGATAGGATCGGGTTCAAAACTTGAGGAAAAAAACAAAAAGTAAATTAAATTAGTCATGTTGCGGGTTTTGGGGTGGAGGAACTCAAAAAAAATCATCGTGGCTAACAAGTAAAAAAGAAGAGGGTCAAAACATATACACACACATACATAGGTATTTTTTCCCTTATGTTTTTTACCTAAACTGAAAACAAGGTATGCGGTAGATTGTAGTAGAGTTTTCGAATGCGGCGGAGTATACAGGGAGTAAAAGTGAACAAGCAAAAATAAAAGAAGGGGGTAAAAGTGACCATGGAGCTTTATAATACATTGAGTAGGTGAACCAAATGTATAAAAAAAGAGAAAGAGAGAAAGGAGAATCTAGAAATCTAAACTGGAAACTAGGTATGTGGGCTAGATTCTGAGGAGAGGAGTGAATAGACAAGGACGCACGCAAGAAAATTGATATGTACGTATACATAGTACTAGAAAAACATAGTAAGTACAAGAGTCTACATATATTAATACTTTTTGTGTGAAACAACACATGTATAGATAGGGAGAAAGGTGGGGGAGCATAACAAGGACTTTAACAAGCAGGTTCAGAGCCATACATACAAAATGTATCCCAAGAACTGAAACTAAAACTGGAAATGGAACTTACTTACACGTAACACATCAACAACACCCTGCTGGACAGAATTCAGAAATACTTATTTACTTATACAAGTCTTTCTACCTACTACAGTCCCATATCTATATGACAAAATACGTTCTTGATAACCAGTCACACAAAATATGTATACATACATTTTATTTTGATTAATAATGTAGATTTTAAAAATCTTGTATGTTGTGTGCTTGTGGAAGAAATAATTTGAAACATTATTCCAGAATTCTAAATCATAGCTTGCCATCCTACCACACGAGTTGACTAGTCAAAAAAGACAGAGTATTAAAATTTTGGAACCATCTGTGTGTACATTTGTCATGGTCAGACACAAATAATAAAAGAAGCATGAGAAACAAGGAAAAACTGAAAGGATAATTAAATAAATGTATTCCCTCTGCTACAGTCGGACAAACATGTTGCACTGGAATATCAAATCGTATTTTGTAATCACACTCTACCCATTCCAAGGGCTTTCACTCTCTCACTCTCTATCTTTTCTGACTGGCTACACTGACCACGCAATAACACAGTCTGACAATCTTGCGTTAAAGTATAATCTGCAGAGTCACATTATTTTTACATTAATTTAATTTCGTTGACTTTGAGCGAAATGTAAAATTGACACCTGCAGAGATGACTGAAGATGGATTGATTATGCAGATTCATCAACAGTAATTTCATCTATATAGGTCTTACTCCCACTACCTATTTAATTTATTACTACTACTACCAACTACTCTTGAGAAGGACACAGATATTGGACAATGTTTCCTAGATTATGAAAGAATGTAATATCGAGAGAGTATGACTTGAGTTAGAAAACACAGCTGCGACTGCAGTTTTGCGGACCCCAAGAAACTATTCCCTGAACGTAGGTAAAATGGAATGATGCTATTAGTAGCATGTTCAACATTAATAAAGTCAACTAAGTAACTAATACTACTATTTTGACTCTCTCTCTCTCTGGAAAGGAAACAGTCAACGTGATCGTAACTGTAACATGCCATCCCTTCGTATCCATAATGCACCGGTTAACGCTAATTAACACAAGAGGTATTGTACACCCCCCCATCATGGTCAAGAAGGAGTGTATCTACCACAAAATCTACTTGTTATTATTATTGTACACACACTGGTATCGTGTGCTGAGAATTGGATCAACGAAACATGCACCATTGTTTTCATCAACATAATTCAAAACCGGGAAAATGAAGAATCACAAGATTGTTTGTTGTACGGAATTATTAACATGGGAGGACAAGGAATAAATTATGATGATATATAACATTTTGTGGAAATGGTTTATTACATACCTCAGGCACTAATTTATTTAGCATCATCTCAACATCCGTCCTAACATCTGCAAGTGTAAATATAGTAGGTTAGACATATTAAATCATTGCAAATGTTTTACAGTAGATAGCAGAAAGAATTAAATTAATGAATAAGAGATTTTGACTTTGTGTTCGTCTTACCTGGATCCCAACTTTCATTTAAAGCTAGACTGGCTGATGTATGTAGAACTGTAAGGAGGAAAATTATACATATTTATATGATTGGCTTAAATTTTGACAACTTGTATTAAATATTCATGCTCTCTTTGGGATTGTTATATGATGACAACTAGTTGTAATATGTAACTTAATTTTTCATCAATGAAATATTTCTGTAAGAGTTTACTCTTACTTTGAATGTGGAGGATGCCTACATTGAAGTTACGGATTTCTGGAATATGTCTCAGGATTTCCTCAGTGACAAGGTGAACCCCTTTAAAAGCATTTTTTAAAAATACTCATGGTATTAATTTTCGTTGGAATCGTGCTGAAACTCTGTAGATAATAATTGTAGATAATTTTTGCAATGAGAAATTCATGTCGTGAAATCTTACCTCGATGCTGGGGGCGTAAATTGATCTTCGTTTGAAACCTAAATACACGGATAATTTGATGTTCATTCTATTAGTTTTTTTCACAAAATGAGTCTTTTCTTGTCAATGTAAATGAAAAACTTTGCAAATTTTCGCCTTTGAAATTGTCCCTTAGAAGCGGGTGGTCAAGGACATTTGTTTTACAATGTGGTCTGTTTTTTTGTGAACATGAAATAAAATTTTGTGAAAAATAGTAAGTGATTTTCCTTACCATGCATTGCCTACTTGTATACCTCTACTGGTTGAGGCCATATCACAAAACTAGCCAAAATTCCACACTCCCAAAACTTTTTCCTTCGAAATCGAATTTTTGTGACAGTGTTCAAATATTCGAAGATCGTACTGGCAGTAAAGGACGTTGATGGTTAAATAAATTTATTACGATGATTCTAACTTGAGTGTATTCTTCATATAGAGATTTTTAAAATTGATTTCGATCAATGTGTACGTTGAACTAGACAGCAAGAATCATATCATTATTGTAGTGGCGACGACGATAAAAAATTATAGTATTAACGATGAAAATGAAAATTTTCATGGCAGTGTTGTAGTACGATGTTGTATACAATATTTACAACAAGTAACATTATTGTTTGCCTAGTCTTTTGTCGCTGCACTTTGACGTGTACATGTTTGACGACGACGGACAACAGCAGGATAATAATAATTAAGCGACACACCGTTCAAATTAAAAGGGTATAAACTTTAACAAGAGAGCAAAACGACGATCGCGAGGACAATTCGCTATAACCACAAAGAATCACATTATAGTGCATATTTTTCTTCTTCTTTTTTGTTGAATTTGCAAATCACTAAAATGGATCCATTATTTTCTTCTTTTTCTTATATTTAGCCAGCCAGCTGAAGCGGAAGACGTTATCGATAATTTTGACTTTGTTGTTGAAATTTTTTTCTCTCTTTTCTCTTCTCGTTTAATTCTCAATATTGACCTGCTTTCACTGCACCAATGAATAAAATTTTATATTGTAGAGGACATTCTTGATGACTTTTTACAGAAAACTAATTGCACGGACTTGACTGACGATTGAGGATCCGTGTAAGTAGTACTGGATGGGACAATAATGGTTGTGGGATTATTTTTTAGTTCCAACGTATTGATGGTGGTGGTAAGTGAATATTCGTAGTTTTAACGGGAAATAATAATACGGGTATCCATATTATTATGACATTTTCGTCAAAGCCTCAAATTAAGTTAGTGAAGCAGTTGACGATAAACTGTCATCCCGATGCCTCACGTCTATCAGCATATATTTTTGTAAAGAAATCTTCATACTGATGTTGTCGATGGAGACGGTGAGAATGACCACAGCTCGTCAAAAATACATAAATCATGATTGCTCATTATTGTTTTTCTGATCAATCATGGACAACAATAACAACAATGAGAACAAATTAAAACACGAGTATGCTGAGCAAATCACTTTCACACACACCCTTTTCATACGTTACACAATAACAACAACAACAACAATGACGGCTTGAAGCACTTTAAATTTGTTGTTGAAATCAACTGTCCTCCCATTTAAATAGACACCATTCGTCGTCGATCTGTCCACAACCTCCTTCAACCTGCATTATTTTACAAAAACAACAATTTTAAT
This sequence comes from Pygmarrhopalites habei, assembly GCA_009870185.1. Lineage (NCBI taxonomy): Eukaryota > Metazoa > Arthropoda > Collembola > Symphypleona > Arrhopalitidae > Pygmarrhopalites > Pygmarrhopalites habei. Next base: position 48,837 of record WJFB01000237.1, on the reverse strand, counting down.
ATTTTGAGAAAAAAAACTCAACACACAATATGATAGACTTTATTGACGACTACACAATTTTCTTGATGAATTCTTTAAATGATTATGATAATATTTTTAATTTTTGATGATTTTTTTACCTCTCCTCCTCCATGAGTTAATCCATCATCCCTTTGGTCACAATATTTTCGAGGCTCTGGTTCTCATCTCTGATGTTCAATGAAGAACCTTGGACAGAGTTGGTGCTCCATGTTGACGAGGGGTTGACAAATTTATTTATTTTTATTTTATTTTGAAGGAACAAAAATAAAAGAAACTCAAAACTTTTTGTCTCTGTCTGTATGCAGAGAGCTAACTGTACTTTCTTCTAAACTTTGAGAGAAAGCATACAGATGAGAGAGAAAGCACCGTGGAGAAATAAGCTACATAGCTATTATTTTGTCACTTTAAATTAGCACACAATTCTTCCTCACACTGGAATGACCAGGTCAGGTCACTATCCAAATCCCAAGTAGTATTCAACACACTACTTTTACAGTTATTAAAAAATATTCTGATAACTTCCAACTAGTTTCCATCGTCAGATAATATACAGAGAGTGGAATTTCTCCGATTTCTCCAGCAAAATTCACCTAAAAACTGGCTAGGTGGCACATACTTTGTTACCCAGTTCCGAGGACTGGATAACCCGCATTTTGCTTTCTCCCGAGAAAGCTTTTCTCCCTCTCTCTCTCTCCTTTTCTCCCCGGATCTCTCTCCTCTGACACGCTATGCATTAAATAAATATTTATTGGTCATATACTGAAAAAACCAGGAGTTTGAGTACACTAAAACCATAAGTCCATCTCTCCCCAACGTGTATGTGTGTGTGCATTTCTGCATGACTTTTGACATTACTTTTCCTCCACTTTCCTTCGATTCTTGGGGTTTTCCCCTTATTTAATATACTTTACTCCCTCCTCCACCTCCCCTTCTGTACTCTTACCTACCATCAAATCAACATCATTCAATTAAATAATGCAATAATAATATCCCCCCAAAAACCAAACAAAAAAAATTTCTTTTCTATGTATACTGTACACACACATATATCTACCAAACGATATCAATGCTTTCACCCAGGTATTTTCCATACTTTCTTTTATTAAAGTACCACCACGCTGGTTCATATCTGTATAAAGTAATAATAATCATAACACACCTGTATACACTCACCAGTTTGTATGTAACCCAACATGATATACTTTCTCTTTCTCCAAAACGACTACACATTTACATGTGTGTACTTATGTACGTGTGTTCTTTAATCAGCTTCATCTTTTCTCTTTCTCTCCTCCTTCATCCTCTTATGGGTGATGCTTTAAAATATTCAAGGGTCCCCAAGCACACACATTACACATTCAGAATATCTGAACCCATTCCAAGAAAGAGAGAAAGGTGTAAGATTCTTCGAGACAAGATTCTCAAATCCCTTGCCCCATACATAAATGTATGTAGTACATGGGATGTGGTGTGGGCGGGGATTCTTATTACATATTACCTATCATGGAACTCAAGTGAGCAACAAATCTTGTTTACACCCTCCATTCCGTCAATATCCACCATTATTTCCCTTCCAATCTTACTACTTCCTATTCTTGTCCACATGACATTCACCACCTCTTCACCATCATTCCATCCTGACATGTCATGGGCAAACAAGAAATTTTTCTTCCTCTCAACAATGAAATCTCATTTATTTTTTGTAACAATCAATTACTCCCTCCTTCTCATTTACAGAATATTGATTTTTTCGGAGGATTAAAATTCATAATTAAATTAAGCAATAGATGAGGTATGTAGAATTTAAAATGACTTGTCCACACACCCAAAAAATTCATTGTCACCCGCTGGCCCTAATTTCAAATAAGAAAAATAATTCCAATAAAAAATACAACCCCTTTCTTCGTCTTCAGTCTGAGTGTGTGTGTGTGTTTGTGGTTGAACATTGTCAGTCTCAAAAAGAAGGAGGTACAAAGGGAGAGTGCAGTGTGTGTGTGTACATTGTGTAAATAATGTAAATCCTGTACTTTCTCCCCTGTTATTGTTGTCTGATCGATTAATAATCATTTTTCATGAATGTAATATTAATGCATGTACACCCCGAAAAAAGCCAGGGTTACTCCCAAAAATACACACACACACAGCCATGTGTCGTCCATGTGTGTTGTGTGTGACAAAATGATGGTTCGAAAAGAGAAACACATGGAAACTAATAGCTCAGACAGAACCTTATTGATTTATTATAGTGAACACAATCTCTCTCTCTCTCTTTCTCAGCACAACACAAAATGTACAAAACTGATTGATACGTACACCCAAAAAGAATCCTTTCATGAGAAGTTAATAATTTTAAATAACCACTGTCCCCCCGTCCGAAAGTCAACCCCCACGAGGACAATTTGCCAGAGAGAGAGAGAGAGTGAACAAGAAATGTCAAGACTAATTGTATACTTGAATAATATATTACTCTCTCGGAGAAATAATGTGAACCTGTAATAAAATCACAATATTACTCTGTATTGACAAAATTCCTTTACACAAACACCCCTCCTCCTCTTTTCTTTTTGAACACACACACACAGTACACACCCTTCAACTCGATACCGTATTGATTTGAACATTATATTTTCTCTCTATGTATATCTATAATGACCTTCTTGCAACACCTGAGCTAATGTCTGTAGTCTAGCTGTGTACACACACACACAAAGAGTGTATTGAAAGAAAATTTTCAAAATGACTAGCATTTCTCCTTATACACCCTCTTTGCACAATCCATAGGCCAGTGTGTGTGTGTGTACATTTATATGTATATCCTATTACTGGGCATTCTTGGTTGGTTGGGGAAAAGCGTGACATGCAACGGGCAAAAAGCAAATAATACCGTATTTCCTCTTTGAACTCCACATCAAATTGTCAAAATCCCCACAACTCTTCATGCAAAATTGTATAACTGATTTCAGTCCAACTTTACCCTATTTTCTCATACCTTCATTGAACACACAAATTGAGGTGGGGAACAAAGGGTCGTCCATGTAAATGAAGTAAGGAGGGATATGGTACACGTGGATTGGTATCGTTACGCCATTTAAGATTATTGTAGCTAGTAGAGTTATGGGTTTAGCCATATTAATTCGCATGTTGTAAAGAAAAAGAAGGGGGCTGAATGGAACGACGTCGTTGGGAACTTTGACGGGTGATATAGGGAAGTACACACACTCACTCACAGTTTTCTCTTTCTCCCTGGCTACTGTTGCTGTTGGTGTTCCCTCTCCCCTCCCAGAAAATTGAAGAGGGACTGTTGAAAATCAATAAAAAGAAAAAAAAACTCACCGGTTCCCACTAAAAACTGAAACTGTGTGTGACATTTGTGCAGTTGAGGTCGTCATCCCTTAATTATTTTTTTTGTCCATCACCCGTCAACAACTAGTCAAAACAAGGACAGAATACTCACTGGAATATCGACAACTCCCAAGTCTTCACATTAACCCTGAGTTGACCCTTTCCGTCACTGGAGGAAGAGGGAAGAGGAAGTCAGGCTGAGTTGAACGGAGGATTATTATTCGGAGGAAAAAGTGAAAGAGAGGGAAAATCGGAAGGAATTTTCGTCTAATGGTCACATTACCAAGATCCCAGGTGATGATAAGAGGAGTCGAGTTGTGAGAGGACAAGGATTCATCATTGTCAAAAGGTAGGAATTGTGATTCGTCAACGTCCTCCTCCTTTCATAACCGGTCATCCATCATCCATCGTCAATCTCCTTCCGGGGAACAAGAATAAAAACTACAACTAATCTCCGAAATTGACCGTGTCCATTTATATATTTTTTTAAAAAAATAAAAAATACAGGGAACAATTAGTGAAGAGAATTGGATCCAACATTTTGTTTTTTATAGAAAAAAAAATTCAAGTAAATTGAAGAATATGTTTCACAGAATATGAAAAAAGCATTTTCAACCATCAAACAAAAGGGAGAAAATTAATCCCGCGGGACCATTCACGAGTGAGGAGGGAGAGGTCAAATTACACACACACACACACTGCGGGCTGCCGTGTGTGTTGGATGAATTGTGATGAATGTGTCCCGTCTCCATGATGACAACCCATCAAATAGTCATGAGACTAAAGAGACCACCCGAATCCGTCCAAATCATGGAAATGTGAGTTCATCCTCCACTAATCGTCACATTCTACCCAGGACCAAAAAGAGAGAAGGCTCTTCAACGAAACTGGGTAAGATTTCTCTCTGTCCTTTTATTTCTATTCCCCACATACCCCTTATCACTCCCTGTATTATTAACATGAGATTAAATATATATAGCCATATTCTCCCACACACGCCTCCCTTCCTCTTTCTCTTTCCTCTTTCGCTCGCTTTCACACACACAAGGAAATTGTCATTGCGTTTGCTTTATTGTATGAATCCTTTCTCTCTCTTTCAACATGGTTCTTTGTACACAGTGCGCTCGTAATGCCGACACACACAATGTGTGTGTACGTACAAAGGAGTGTATGGCTGGTGTGTGTGTGTGTGAGGAGGAGGAGGAGGAGGGGGTAGACATAGCACATGCTAAATAATAAAATGGGGTGAGAAAGAGAGTGGAGAAAGATCATGAGACTCTGGGGAAATCTGCCTAAAGAGAAAGCGGGTCGGTGGGACGTCATCTTTCGATTTTGTGGCTGTAGTTCAAGTCCATGTGGATTCCGGGAGTCCCAAACACAAATTCTGTCTAATGTCTCCTCCTCCTCCTCCCTCCATTCAACATTCTTTCCGAGTCTAAAGACCCACACACAAAATTTCCCTCCTCGTCATCCATCCTTAGGATGATGAGGAGGGCTGTGTGCGTGTGTGTACATACTTTCTTTCCTTCTTACTCCCCTAATCTTAAATTTGAAAAAAAAATCGTCAAGTAAAATCATAAAATTCCTTCCACTTCTCTTCTATCCATGTTATTTTCTCTCCTTGTGTTGAGCTGCTGACGATGTGACACCCTTTGTTGTTGTCTTTCTTCGAAATTTTGTCAAAGAGTAATGTACACACACACATCCAATGTCTTACCTCCAGCTGATGTTGTGACTAACTTTTTGGAAAGAAAATTGAAATTTTCTTCACTCAGAGAACATCAAAGGAGGAGGGAGGGTAGATGTTAGATCTCATTTTAGCCCTCATAATCATACACATTCCTAGTTATATTTCTACTGTACACTATAATACATGTACTAGGACTACATCGTAGGATATGGGTGACCTCAAAAAAACTGTGCATTCATGTTGTACTACACTCGAGTGAGGACAGACGGGGGACTTTCTCTCCACAAAATGTGCATTACCACAATTTCATATGTACTAGAGCGAGAGGCAGGGAGAGAGAATAAACCACAAGATATAGGTCAGAGCAACGTGACAATAGAACTTACGAGTCAATCGATTGAGTATATAAATGTACGGGTATGTACAGCATGTGTGTGTGTGTGCTTCCGATTTCTCCAATGGAAAATGAAGATTTCTATTGCTCTGTACGTGTTCATGTAGATAGGACCATTGCCTTGTACCCACTATTGGCTGAGTGAGTGTGTGTGTGTTTTAGCTTGAATAGATGGTACTTCTGAATAAATTTTGAAGAGAAAAAGAAAGCCATAAAAGCTACCGACTTGAAAATTTCCCCTTCTTCTCTCTTTCTCTCTCTCTCTCTCTCGCCCCTTTTCTCTTTCACTTTCGAGGGAGAAAGAAAGGAAAAAAGAAAGGAGAGGATCTTATACATATGTGAAGAATTTTTGGGAATACTCATGATTCTCAGTACGTGATTTATTCTATTCTGTACGTACTTTGACCCATCTCCCCCTCCCACCGACTTTCTCTCATTGGCTCCTCCTCCTCTCTTTTCCTGGCTATATATAGAACGTGCATTATGCGAGAAGAATGAATAATGAAATGACGATGCTCTTTAGATTTGAGTCAAATCATTTGACATTTCTGGAATATTATCCCAGGCAAAAAATACACTGCTGGCTAGAAAATAGAAATTCATCCAATAAATTGGCAAAGGGTGACGAATCAGGATGCTACGTCTCTTTTGAGATGTATTATTCCATTCTTGCCATCTACAATTCATATCCCATTATACTCTTTCCACACACACACACACACACACACACAGAAAAGGTTTGCATCAAAAAATGTTTTACACTGCATGAAAAAAGCTTGACCCTTGGCCCCCTGACTAACATGACTTTGATTTATTTTGCGAGGAAAATTGGACTATCTCCGATCATGTAAGACGCGTGTGTGTGTGTGTCATTCCCATGTAGTACATGAGTGAACGAAGGGGAAAAATTTATTGAATAACTCTCTTCAAAGATTCTTTCCACTGTCACTTTTTGTGACAAGACCTCTTCTTCTTCTTCTTCCCTTTGACAAGTTCCCTTTAATGACGTTGCAACACGAAGACTTCAATCCAGCTTGTGTCTGTGTGTGTGTCTCAACTGGTAACTACTGCTAGGCTGGGCAATTACCGCTTGGTTTGAATGTCCCAAAATGGAGAAGCCTGTGTGTGCCTGTGAAAAGTTTACATTGACTATCTCTCCCTCTATTTATATAGGTGTGTGTGTGTGTAAGTGGTAGTGAAGTGGGTGTGTGGAGGAAGGACAGGAAAAAAGAGACGTCTGACAATCCAAGTAAAGTGAAAATGGTATTTTACTACTGATATCCATTATAGAGATAGTGTCTTACATGTTGAGTGAAGGAGTGTTTGGATGGTACACAGACTACAGACTACGAGGTAATGAAATGAGAGAAAAGGGACCGAAATCGGAGTGGCGAAAAGACATTTTCTCTCCGTGCAACACTTGCAGCTGCATCGTATCGAGAAATGCCATTTTTTCCTTTCCCTTCCCTCTCTCTCTCTCATTTCATGTACACTCGTAAAGAGACAAGAACAGACTTTCTTCACACTCAACCGAAAATGTTATCTCTCTTTATTTAGGCGAGATAGAGGAAAAGAGAAAGAAGGGAAGGGAAAGTAAGGGAAATGGAAAATCCGAAAAAGTTGTCATTGTATTCTCCGTACTTTAGATTTTTACGACTGTTGACTAGGGAGGAATGTTCAACATGGATCCATTCCTCCCGAAAAAAATAATTTACTTTATTTAAAAAAGAAAGCTTTGCTTCATTATTCTATTTTTAAAAAATAGAATGTAGATTTTTAATTTAATATCGAATTGCAATCTTTTCCCTTTGAATCACATTAGAGGACCACAAAGTTAAACTCGAGAGAGAGGTAGAGAGGGTGGAATTGAGAGATTCGATGTGTGTGTAGTTTGCAGTTACTAAACATTTTCTCCCCGGGCATCCCTATTTTTTTCAAAAAATAATTGTATGTTAGGTATACGTGGGTAAAAGGAAACGGAAACTGAAAAGTCAGTCTGAAAATGAGTTGGCAGGGTAGAAAAAAAATATCCGAATTTTTTCCTCACTACCTTCATTCCTGTACTTATTTTGCCCATAAGTATGTGTAATGTAGGTCGAGTGGATATAGGTATGAGGATAGTATATTTGTAGGAGATTAGGTGGGATTCGATCAAGTTCGCCGAACTCGAGGTTCTCCAGTGGCGTAAATACCCGGGATGGCCCGGGTCTGCCTATGTTTGTTTTAGCCCCTCGGTGTACCGTGGCTAGATATTCCTGGAATTTCCAGGGGCCTTTCTATTTTGTATGCTGCTAGTAGCTGTACATACACGCTCCTACCGAATTCGGATGGGAATGTCTAACAACATAACATAGACACAGGCACAACGGGATATAAAGTATAGGAGAGTGCAGTCAACATCATTGCCATGGTGAGGGTCTGAGTTTGCTCACCCTTCTACTCTCTCTCTCTCTTGTGTCTGATACCCGGGTACTCTCTCTGTCTGTGTCTTGACACTCCACACTCGAATCCTGTTAAAAGTGATCAGGGTTCTCTCTTCCCATCCTTCACGAGTCTTAAAACTGTACATTATTCATTTAAAAGATCCCCTTGAATTTTTTGGAGTGACAGACTAGACGAGGAAGATACTGGATAATTCTTCCAAATTTGTGTATCTCTTTTTTAACTTTCTTTCTAAATATTTTATAGTTGAACCCCTGTTTAAAGAGTGAAAGTGTATTTGTCAAAACGAATTAATTGTGATAAAACAAATACGAGTAAATTTACTGTTGAAAATCGAGAGCTTACGGAGAAAGTGGGAATATTGAGTGGTGCTGATCAAATTTAATAATTTTGGTGCCATTTAAAAAAAGTTGTCATTGACAAAGAGTTTTATTTTTGGAAAGAAAAGTGACATGAATCCTATTTTTGCTAGAAGGAATAGGTCTTCCGCAATTTCTCATGTCCAACAAAGTGTGTGATTGATCCTCTAATCTTCCTTATATTTTTTTAAATTATTCAGTTTTCACATTCAGAATTTGAGTATTTTTTGTTTAACTTTACAGATGGTCGACTGTCCTCGTCAAAGAATAACAAAGAAGACTTGTATCGAGATCCAGTTGAATCCACGAGTCCTCCAACAAGTCCATCACAAAAGAATCAGTCAAACAAATTGGATTTTCATGTACATCGGAAAATTGGAGGGGGTGGACTGAATCAAAATCATAATATCAGTACTTCTACTAGTCATGTTCAACAGGACACTTCAAATTTAGCTCAAAGTTTACTCGCATCGAAACAAAATATCCTAGCTCAAGTATCTTTGACTGCCGAAGAGAATTCGAAAAGACAAGTTGTGAGTTCAGAGCACTCATCCTCCCCAACAGGACCTTCAACAGCATTTGTGGATGAGGATAATTTTGATGATGGTGCATCCTCCAATTGTTTGATGAAGTACAAGTCCCATCGGAACAACGAATTGGCGGAAGAAGATGAGGACATGGCCAAAAAGATGACCTTGTGTGATATAGAAGATGAAGATTTTGACTTTGGTAGGGATGGAGACTCGTCTCCCAACAACAATATGTTTCAAAAGAGTGGTTTTGCCAAACAACAACAACAAGTGGCTGGACTTCTACACATTCACAAACCCCTCGGGATAAATGGAGAGGGTCGAGCCAAGGTCAAGACGATCGACTTGAAGACTTGGAGGGATCTCAAAGGGACTATTAGTGACTCTGGAGGACCCTTTCAGGAAGGATGGATTGGACAAGGATTCAGTTTCGATCATAATATTCCATATGGATTAGTTCAGAATAAGGTGCGATTAAATTGAAATTTTTTAACTGATGTTAACTGAATACATGATCCAAATTATTTATTTATTTATTACAGGGAGGACCCTGTGGAGTCCTTGCTGTAGTTCAAGCTCTAGTATTAAGAAATCTGATGTTTGGTTCTCAATTCTGTGATGATGATGAACTTCCCTTGTCCGAACCCATCACAAACACTGACATCACAACAATGCGGGTAATCTCGTTCCGAAGAGTCAAGGCTCTTGTTTGTGCCCTGGCAGAAATCATTTGGAGATGTGCTCATATCAGTCAAAAATCCTACTACAATAAAGATGACAAGGGTCAAGGGTCTTCAGCCTGGACTGAACTGTCAACTAATGAAGAAAATGGAGGAGAAGGGAAAGTTCCTGGCTGTGCCACCATTTGTTTTAGTAATGCGTCTGTAGGGTCAGAAATTAGAATTTTCGAGTACGAAGAAGATTTGACAACCTTCATTCATGCCAACTTACAACGATTTGACTGTGTCACTTTGGTTTACTCGGCCGTCTTGTCCCGTGGGATTGACAAGTGAGTGAAGACAAGGACTTTAAATTAAAAAATCTTTTGTAAATTTTGCGTGTGGAATAATTTGTTTATGAAAATTATTATTATCCAGCGTCCAGGAAGACTTTGACTTTCCCAACAGGTGAGATTTTTAATATTTATTTATTTAGGATTTGAATCAAATCACTTGATATGAATAAAATTCTACAATTTTAATTTATTAAATTAAACAGTCCGCTACTTGGAAATCATGGCTACTGTTCCCAAGAGCTGGTTAATCTGTTAACAATAGGAAAGGCCATCTCCAACGTTTTTGATGATCAAGTGGCATTAGATGAGAAAATTCTCAAAGGTAAACATCCGATACTTTCCCTTATTAGCTAAAGTCTATAAATAGTTTTTTGCATTCATGGGCGTGTGTCATTAATGGAACTTTAATATGGTCTGAACGTGTGCGTGTGTTTTGTGTCAATTTTTGAAAAAGGAATCGAGTCCCGGAGTGACATTGGCTTCCTGTCCTTGTTTGAACACTATGACTCCTGTCAGGTAACTACACAATGATGATTACCAAAAGTACTGTGTCTATCGATTTTGTGAAATAGTAGGGTAACTATTGAAACTTGTTTTTTGTGCAACCGTAAAAGAAAAAACACTTGAGACTGAATTTCCTTTTGACCCATTTCCATTGTTTTCTTTATTTTCACAAGTTTCATATTTCAAGTCTTAACTTTCGATATTTTTAGGTGGGGAATAATCTGAAAAGTCCAAAATTCCCTTTGTGGATCGTTTGCAGTGAGAGTCACTTCTCCATCTTATTTTCTCTAAGCCTGACCGTCGTTAATGACCCCAACATTGACAAATTTGAACTCTACTACTATGATGGACTAGCTCGACAGCAGCAACAAATTAAACTGAGTATTGGTAAGTGATTTGATTATCACTGATTAGTCAATTTGTATTTGACATATTTTTCTCTTTGGACAGAATTGGCTCAAGGGACTGGTTTACATAATCATGGGACTTCCCCGGGTTCATCGTGTTTCAAGAATAATAATAACAATGAACGGGAAGACAATGAAGATTTGATTCCTCCACTTGAAAAATGCATCCGGACAAAATGGAAAACGGCCGTCGTTGATTGGAACGAATCCGAACCGATTCTGTAAATTTTAATGATTATTTCCGTCAAAATACAGACAAAAATGTTAGACTAAAAATTGTACTTGAATAGTTTCGCGTAGTCTGCTTTGAGTGGAGGCGGAAAGGAAATTTAATGAAGACATTCCATTTAAGAAAAGAGAAAAGCAAAAAAGCTGACTAACTGAAAATGTGTTGGCTTTGCTGTAATGTTGTTGTTAATTAAATTAACAACTTGTTGTATTGCTCAGAAAAAACCTGTTAGAAGAAAACCCTATTTAGTATTAGATATTACATATCTAGTTAGATCTTCTTTTTTTAAAAAAATTAATTTATAAAATTTATATACAGTTCTCTCTCAAATAATTATACATTGAATTAATTACAGTCACTTGTTAAACCAACTAGTCGAGTCGTTGAAACAATTCTGTGATTGTATACTAAAATACTAACAAAAATCATTTGTATCATAATTCCAATTACCATATTTAAAAAATCGTACTACTAAATATTTGTTACATCCAATCAATCAATCAAAAAAAAGAAAACTAAAGTGACAAACGGAAATACATGTGTAATAACTTATTTTTTTAAAAAGGATCAAATCAGTAAAACACACACATCATCAAATTATACGATCTGTAAATTCAGTGACCAGGACTTCAAAGTCTTTAATGTATCATTCTTAGCTTAGCCATTAACTGACCCCCAATTTTGATTGTATTGTGAACAAGTAAAACGGTCTTAATTTGAAGTACTCTACTTTGTAAATGTACAGGGTCATTTTTTCTTGACAAAAGGAGATTAGAAATTAAAACTGAGGGTCTGAATTCAATTCTATAAACTTGAAGGGAGAAAATAGTGACAAATTCTTTGGGTCTCTCCCTCTCCAGAATGTTGACTGGAGTGTTTATGTTTCACTAAATTCTTCATTGTTTGTCAAAGATGGGGGAGCATCTCATCCCGTCGAGTGTCTCAAAATAACCCTGTACACACACACACACACACACACAATTACATTTTGAGTGGTCTTCGTATCACAATGATTTATTCATTACGAACAATCATTCGCTCTACTCTGTATACGTACACTGTACTGCAATATTATAAATATCCTAATATATTTTGTATGTAATTGTACTGCTTCTGCTCCTGGTCCCCTCCTTCTTATTATGGTCTTTCAGAACAGAGAGAGAGAGAGAGAGAGAGAGAGAAACAAATGCTCAGACAGATGAGATAACTCAAAACTCAAAAGTGACACTTTTGTCGTCTCTAAAAGGAAGCGAATACACACACACACTCCTCTCTCCCTCACAGACACACTGTAGACGATGAGAGAGACTTGTCTCTCTCTTTCTTGTCATATAATAAAGGCTGTATCTCCCGATCCATGTTTTTCTGTACTTGAAAATGAAAAAAATTACTTTTCTGCTTGACTGTGGTAAAGACACCCTGGAAATCATCCATAAAACAATATTAGTTGTTCACAAAATGAGAATTTTTTTAAAATAAAAAAATAAAGATTATGAATATCACAAAAATTGGTTCCATTGGTTTGCCATCCACTTTTCTTAATCATTTGCCTTGGTCTGTGTGTTCTATTGGACGTGACATTCACATTACGACCACATATGAGTAATTTCGAAGATTAAGACGTTGTAAAGGGTAGAGGGTAGAGTGGTGAATGATTGTATACTGACGAAGGATGGGGTGGAGTGGTAACGAGGGAAAAGTAGAGTCAAGACAAATAAAGTGGATATGTAATAGTAATGTGTGGAATGGATCCCTCCTTCTTCTTCTTTCGTACATGTAATTTCTTGGAGCAAAATAAATAACCGAAGGGTAGGGAATCGGATGGCTGGAAACAGATGGATCACATTCGGTTGGATGCTCATCCTCCTCCCCCGCCTCCTCTTCTTTTTCCTTATACATGAGTGACTTCCCTCATTCAATCAATGACCGTTCGGTTCTGTCAGCTGTTTCTTACCCTGTATCCGTTTTTCTCTCAACTCGATCCTCCTCCTCATCCATCGCGTGTGTGTGTATGTGTGTGGGTGTGTGTGCTCTCAAATTCATTTTCCTTCTCACATTCACGCACTTTACTTTTTTGACTGTCCATCCATCCATTTCAGCCCCTGGAGAACAGGGAACTGTCTGTAGTGTAAAATAAAGAAGAAGAGGGTACTAAAGCATACATTATGAGTCACAACATGTATATATATATATATGTGTGTGTATATACAACACCAATAAAATTAAACGTTACACCACGCACTTGACTACACATCCATTTACATTTAAGTAACATAAAAATTTTGTGCTCGAGTTCTCCCATTCCTGGCCCCTTTTCAATGTCTCTCTTCCAAATTCCACATTTTCGTTCATTCAACTTGATAAATCATAATATTACGCAAAATCTACAAACACTTATCTCCTTAATATTATAAGTAATCCCTACTTCAAGAAACCGGGAGGGAGGGAGGGAGAAGAAGAATCTGGAGCCCATCACCTGTCATCAGTCATAATTTCATGCTCATGCGATGCCAAATTGAATGTTACAAAATAAAAATAATACTTCTCCAAAAGAGTGTCAAGAGCGTTCAAAAGATAAAACCATGAATAAAGTACATTTTACTTTGTATGCGCGTGTGTGTGGATACTACACACATGATGATGTTAGATGTAGTTTTTCAAGTGCGACTCTTCCGACTGAGAGTATAAAGCCAGAATTTCGGATGAGATAAGACCCCGTCTGATTGACATCTGGCTCCCCTCTCTGCCTTTTCTCGGAGAGTTTGACATTGGAATTTTTGAACTTTGAAGCTCAAAAGTCCAAGTCCCCCGACGCACACACACAACAAATCCATTTCTACTTGCCTTCATTTAAATGGGGACAAGGGAAGGTTTGTGTGTGTGTGGTACGTCAAAAAATGAATTATAAATGTCAAACGTGCATTGACACAAACCAAGCTGAGTTCATCTTATGTAATTAAGGCTGGGGGAACACAAATTGAAAGGCGGAAATTGGGAGATTTAATTTTGTGAAATATGCAAATTTTTTTAAAGCCTGTCTTTCAAAGATGTGAGGGGGGAGGAGAGGGGGAGGAGGAAGATGAGGATGAAAAGGGAAAAAGTAAAGACGGAGAGGAAGAAGGAGCTCATCTGTACTTTTCATTTTCTCATTTCCATTCAGCTGTTTGAGCATGAAGGGAGAATCTCGTTTCTACTCATCTTCTTCACATTTCCTTTACAACGGATAAACTCATCGACAAAGACAGAGAGAGAGAGAGAGAGAGAAAAGCTAATCAAGTAACAACTTCCGTTGTGCCCGTCTCTTCCTAATTCAGAACTGTGTGTTTGTGTGTGTGTGTTGGGAATTAAGTGATTTTCTTCTCATTTCTTAATTTTATGAAAATGAGGACTATTCTAAGGAGAATTTTTGTACTTTTTCTACTACTTTGCTGTTGTTGTGATTTATCCACGGCTCATCCTCAATCCAACGCCCAAAGACCCGGCACTGGAGACTACACTGTGACGTAAGATTTTTTCCAATCAAATATATTTTGACATGTCATGTCATGACCAAGACACACAGTTTGTACCTTTTGCATCCATTCAGGCAGAGTCCGATAGGAGTGGATTTAACTGGATTAAACTTGTCTCCTCTCTACTGAAGAGGACGGAGACCATTAAAGAGTTTCACGTTACATGCATTTCCATTTGTACGATGAGGAATGGCCATTGGCCAAACATTCCCCCATTTAATCCTAGCAAATTATCATTCCTCAAAAACCGTCACTCAAAATATTAAATGGTTTATTATTATCGTCCATTCACAGACAGAATATCATTGAGCCGTCAATGAATTCCCTCCTCCTATTTTTTAGTGCTGAGTATCCGTAATTTACGAGTCTCAAACTTTTTTACCATTGACATGAGAGAGAGAGAGAGAGAGGAAAATGTATTTATAGGAAGAAATGGTAGTGTTAAAGGGCATGAAGGATAAAAAAAATACTATTGCTGTCTGTCAATGTCAGTTTGGAGTGCAGCTGCTGTCAAAAAATATGCACAATTTCCTTCACTTTTCATCATAAAATGATGCCATTCTACTTAATCGTCCAATGGCCCAAGAGAGTTTGGAATTACATACTGTACTCCTCTTAATGGACACGAATCATCCTGCTTCCAAGAAGGATAAACAACACGGAGAAGCTCTTAGGAAATTGTCAAAAGTTCAAGTGGGGGGAATGACGAGAAGGGCAATGCCAATTAAACACTCAATTTTGGTTTTAATACTTTCGATGATCACATACACAACCAATTCAGTCTAGACTGGACTAGTTTTGGTGTAGAGAAAATGAAATGTAAAGAGATGATATATGATTGAAGAATTCCAAAAAATTAATGCCGGGGGAAAATGATTTTTCAGTCACCTGGACATTCGGGATGCAATTTTGTCCCTGGTAAGTGTTTTGCGGGATCAAATGGACAAACTGGAACGACATGAAGTGAGGGAAAGGCAGTTGGGAGAGCAGCTAACCCGGTCTTTGGGTAAAAATTGTCAAGACTACTACTAGTCAATTTTGGTGGTTCCCAAATTTTATAATGTAAAAATTTTTTTGGTCATTAGGTATCCTGGAAAAAAGGAGTCGAGGAGAGGAGAAGAATTTGGAAAATATTGCTCAGTACATTGTCAGACTGGATGAAAAAATCAAATTCGTCCAACAAACGGTGGAAAAGGTAAACACGAATTATCCTGGGATTCTAGAATAAACACTTGCGAAATTATTTAAAATATTTTTCTCGGGGAAATATGACGTTAGCAATCCGAGGACAGGAAAGTGGAACAAGAAGCCCTACTTGCAGCGATCGGTGGTTCAAGCGGTGGTGGTGGTGGTCAACTGGACGAAAAAGTATTTAAAATATAGTACAAAAAATTTGCGTCTCTCTTGTACACTTAAAATACAAATGTTATGAATCGATGTTGACAGATAAGACTTCTTCAAGCGTCGTCGACGGCAAATTCCGAGAAATTGGACGCCTTGACACAACAACTCAAATCCGGAGTGTCAGTAGCTCACGGAGGGAACAGTAGCGGGTTGAGTGGTCATGACTTGTCAGAGAATCTGATGACAGAGTTGGCTGAAATTAAGGAGGCTTTAGGACGGACAGCTGAATTGGAGTCTCAACTTTTGGCTGGGAGGGGGGGAGGAGGAGGCCAGGGAGGTGATGACTGGCAGGGTGAATTAATTGAATCAATGGATTCACAAAGAAAACAATTGGCTCAACTGGAGGAAGAGATTAGTAAAGCGATTGGACTACTGGGTGATATGTCAAGTTCGGCCTCATCCCTCCAAACCGTCATTACACAATTGGATCGGGACACCAAAACTGGATTTGCAACCTTGGATGTTCAAGTTGATGCTCTTCGGGGAAATCATTCTGAAGATTTGGATGTGAAACTTTCAGTTGTTCAAGAGTAAAAGGAATTCATACATTCACATACAATATATTTCGGTGCAAATGTGTCATGGAAAATTAAATTGGAATTTTTTTCGGGGGATAGGATCCTCAAAAGTGGTCAAAGACATTTGGAAGGGAAGGTCAAGGAGGCCGAGTCGGCCATTGAAGTACTTTTCACAAAAATGGAAACTGGGTATTCTCAACTGAGTAAGGAGTTGAAAGGACTCTCCAATGTTGAGAGTGTCCTTCTGGACACGGGTGACAGGTATTTTGTATTTTTCAAAAGATAATTCCAATATTTGTTCAAAATATATTTTATATCATCATATCATCAAATGCGAACGTTTCATTTTGCTCACAGTGTACTGGATACTAAGCGAAGACTGGAGTATGGTAAATATTTACATGGATTATTTTTTTTTTTTAAAAAAAATTTGTTTGTCGCATTGAGCACGTTTTTTGTGGACAGTAAAAATTGGAGTATTTTTGATGAAAATCTATTCTAGGTGTTCAACAAATCATGGGTGAACTGAATCATCAACTCACTGCTCACACTGCAAAATTGAACGAGTCCTTACAGCAAAGGTATGATCATTACTAAAAAATACTGAAAAAATTTCTAATACTAACTGAAAATTTGATTCCTTTTTATAGATTTGATGGACTGGCGACAGCTGTCCTCGGAAATCAGAGTATTGCTCTCACTAATCTCACATCCAGAATGGAGGAGGAGATCAGTCAAGTCTGGAGACAAATCGGGATCCTTTATCATCAAATGTCCCGTTCGGCTAATCTTCTGGATGAAATCCATTCACAAACATCGAAATATGTGAACAACAGGTAAAATAAAAAAAACATGAATAGAATTGTAATTGAAGAATTCACCATTTTGTTCTTGTGCCCTTGACCTATGTCAACAAAAAAGTTTGGACACCATGACCTCAATGGATGGGAAAGTTGGAGCAATCACTTATCGAATGGGTGAAGTGGATGACAATCTCAATTATCTTCTCGGAAGGATGAGTCTGGTTGTTCAGGAATTTAATATGATAAAAGGTGATGCATTAATTTCGTTATTTCAGTATCTGTAGTTATTAAAATATTGAATGGGATTATAATCGACTCTTTTTAAAATTTTAAAGGTGGCCTGGGAGATGCTTTGCGTAAGAATAAATTTTTCGTTGTAGTCTTGTAAAATTTGGGAAATAGTTTGGAACGACTAAATGGAAATTTTGTGATTTACAGAGTCACTGAAAAATTCCTTTGTTGAGATTGCCGAGGTGGAGAAGAAGCCTTCAATTTTGTCAGCAGAGGAACAAGATGCAGAAGACAATAATGAGATTGGGGACAGTAAACCTACAAATCCAGTAATTGTAGAAAGTCAACCTACTGAATCTGAATAATTTCTAAGCTATTTAGTAGTTTTATTTTTATTTTTGAGCTTTTCAATTTTTCTTTTTTAATAAAATAGTTAGGATTTTTGAAGTTAGTTTTATTCAAAGTAGAGCCTTACTATTAATTTTGAAAATAGTCCATGTCAATTACTTTATTTTATAAAAAAAGTATCGATCAGTGATCTGAGCGTCTTTTTGTTCATACTGAGCGGGTTCAAAATTCATGAAAACTGAAGAGAAAACTAATAATTTTCTAGACTACAGATAGACAATAAAAACGACATTGTTAAACTAAAGCAATAATAATGTAATTTCAAGAATAATAAGAAATGTGCCAAAACCAATGTATTGCAAGACAATGATTTTCCTATTTAAATTACTTGTATAATAATTGATAGAAATTTGATAGAAATAATTTTATTGTCAGATTGACTTTGTGTGCGTGTGGTATTATAACAATAAATGTGGAATATTCTTTTTTGTTTGTATACATTTTTGTGTTCTTGCAAACATTTAAAACTAGATTGTACAATTTGTACGGTAGAAAAGAAAATACTTATGAAAATTACCAAAAACTAGATATATTGTATACTTAATCTTTGGAAAATTACGATTCATCCTCAGCTTTTCCTTAGCTTTCTCCACGATGAAATATTTTAATGAATTGATTCCTTAGGGGGTAATTGATTTATTTTTGTAGCACAGTCAAACCGATCTAGAACAGTACGTCATCCACATATCAATATTATGATCAACTTTCCATTTTCTCCAAAATTACTGAAAAATAGTCAGGAGAAAACTTACGAGCAGTGTGTGAAAAATTTGCGTAATTATAGCACTGAGTATTACAAGGATAGTCACACTTACAACTTATAAAATTCCTAGACAATTTCCACAATTGATTTGGTCAGAATTTTGATTTTTATTATTATAAGCTGATTTAAAAATGATGAGTAAAATATCAAAATCACCAGCTGAGAAGTTCAAGGTCTCCCTTGTCAGTCGTATAGTATGGACAAACTCTAAAGTTTGCAGTGGTGTAACCTGCATAAAAATTACAAAATACAGTGCAAAACTGAATTGAATTCTTTCATTTTGAAAAATTCTCTCAATTTACCTATTTCATATTCTGTACACTGCCAAAAAGCACTACAATTGTACATGTTTGCAAACATGTCAATGTAAATCCCACCGCGTCCATCTCCACATGTCTCTATTGGAAAGGTCTGACCTGGGTCCTCTTGTCACATCACACACAAAATAATTAATTAAATGATCTCAAGTTTTTCTCCGGACATATTTTCACTGAAAATCTTACCAGGATCAAATGGAAGAGCTGTCAAGGAAGTCACCCACATGAGTACACCACAAAGGACGGTGTAATTAATCAAATTTCGAAGGGATAACATTGTTGACAATTTTGTCTTCGGTCTCTTGGGTCATGTGTTGACACAATTCACAAAAAGTACTGATTACGTCCCGGTTCCTTCAATCCCAATGAGAATATCTGGACATTCCGTCCGTTCACTTATAGTTCGATTGAAAACAATCACGTAACGCAAATTTCACGTTTCTTTGGCTAGAGTTTTACCACTAACTGGGCTTAAAGGATTAATTCGTTGGAATCACTTAAATTTCGTTTTGGTTATCAATCAGTAAAATTGCTGAAAGGTTTCCACTGTCCAAGCACTTGTGCTGTTTATATTAAATGACGCACAAAGAAAAGAATGTGTCTCTCAACAAGATCTACTGTCAACCCAAACAATAATTAATCACCAATTCGTGTCACCTTTTTGATGAGATCCAAAGGGCAGTCACTCACTTCATTTCACTGAAAAGTCCAGTTTGACAAGAACATGATATTCCTTGGCTTAATCGTGTTTTACTCATAATTTGTCCAAACCCATCACGTCACACATTTATTTAGACAATTCTCATGTGTCTGATAGGCTGACTTTTGATACAATGATTGGGATAGAGAGACAAGACAAATTTTAAAACGTAAGCGTCATTGAATTTTTTAAAATATTTATTTATAAGCGAATTCGGTAGCTCCAGATTAGTTTTATCAAAGAGAGTCAAGTGTTGAAGCACTTACCTCATGTAATAAGTATTCAGGTATCCCTTTCAAATGCAAAGACGAACAAAAATAAACGTCAATAGAGGAAGGGGAGAAATTTTCAGAGTTTTGAACATTTGATCTTTTTTTATTTACACTGTAAATAGCATGAATTAAAGTTTTTGTTTGTTGTTTACACGGACAAGCCTTTCATGTGTGTTTTGTAAAAAAAATGAAAATGATAAAAGCATTATCCTCCTCCTATTTCAACTTACATTGGCGTTTTTTAATAATTTGTCTACGTTTAACATTACGTCAGAACAGAATGTCTACCCAGGATATTGCCACTACACTATAAAAGAACTGACAAATGTTACACTGAGAAGCTATTCTGTATAATACTTAACTACGCATTAATTAAACTATTACTGCTATATCTATGGAGAGTATGGTATACAGGGAAAATGCAGTCAATTAATACTTTTAAAGAAGAACCGATTTACTAACAATCTGTTATTTTATATGTTCACTCTCATGATCTACACAATGAGTTTTGATTCAAGCTGTCCTAAATTAGTACAGCTTTAATTGTAGGCTTTCAAAAATGAAACAGTGACACATTCCTAGTAGATAAACTTGGGCTTCTCATAATATGTCTTACTTAAATTATCATTTACCGTAGTACTTAAATTATTTGTACAGTTTCACTTTAACTGAAAAAACAACAAAACAACAACAACAACGAAAAAATAAACATCAATTTCTGCATCCAAACTACAAATATAATTAAACTATTGTATCATCATCAATTCTCCTCCTCTCTTTTAGCTTATCCCTCGTCAAGTATATAGGAATGTAAAAGGTAGTATTCTTTTTAAATTATTTGCAAATCAAAATTTGAATCCATTCATCCAATTCCACACACACACAATCACAATCATGTTATAATTATTTTTAAGGCATAAAAACAATTTCCATTTTGTTACCCCGTTCAGTGTAACTTTACCACAAATATTATTTTAATCTTAACTTTACATTTTGTTGTATAAGTATGTAATTTCATAATTGGGAAGAACTGTATTTCCCTTGTAATTAAATGAGATTCTTGTCTCAAACTTGTTCATTTTCTGTCTTCACTAAATTGTACTTGGATGTTTTTTTTTCAAAAAAGAAATAATAACCTTTCCTTCACTTTCTCTTAACTTACAGATAATTTTCAAGGCTAACAATTATTATATTTATTTAAGTATGGACACTGAGGTTTTGTATTTTCAATTTTTTGTCTATGTACAATCTTAAAATGACTATTAAAAAATACAAGAACAGTTCGCTGTGGTAGAGTTTCTCTGTCTCTCCAGCTTGAATTATTTTTTTTAAAAACTGATTTTATGTTGTGTGGATTCATTAAATAATATTTAGAGTCATTCACATAATGTCACGTTTTTAATAATTAGTTTATCTATATTCAATAAATTAAATGACAATTTCTCGATTTCTCTTTATACACACACACGTCACACACTCTCTCTGAATCTCTCTTTCACTTTTCACAATGCATCACAAAATCGCAGTAAAATTAAGTTTTGGTGAAGTCTGACAGCAAAAAAGAGAATTACTCCAAGACTTTTTCTTGTTGTTGTTGTTGTGAAATCACTCTTTCTAATTACCTAGTTCACAACAGCAATGAGTTGTCAAAGAATTATTGAATGGAATATTAATACAAAAATTTGGAGTTTTATGAAAGTGAGAGGAGAAAAGAAATAATCATACACTCATTCTCTACAATCTAATTGACGTCAACACTCAACATTTAGAACATTATATAGGTAGCTATCATTAAGACCATCGTGTTGTCATGTGCAGTTTTTTGAGTACTTTCAAGATAAAATCGGATCCTCCGAATATAAGAGTATATATTAAATATTTTTTGTAGGATTTCGTTCAAAGTTTATTTGTAAAATAAAAAAAATCATCTTGTCGATTTGAGTTTTGGAAATTTAAATGACGTAGCCACAACTGAAGTCTGCATACATTTCCGTTCGACTCGTGCAAAGAAAGGCCTCTGTGAATGGGACGAGTTGTCGAAGAACTCCCTTTGTTCTACAAATTCACAATCACAAATTTAATTCCATAAATTTAATTCTAAATAGAACTAAAGTAGTCTTTCCTAAGTCTGTAGGCCCCTGTCATCCAAAATGCCAATTGCTAAATATTAATTTGGAGTACTTTACCCTTCCAAGATTTAACAAAATTTCATTCATGAGAATATTCCATTTGAGGAACAGTTTTTCAAAAAACAAACTTCACTTTTCTTTACTTTCACTTTTACTCATAATTCCATAAGTAAACTCCACTTTTTGGATTAAGTGGAAGGAAAAATCCTTCGAGCTCTCATCTAAAGGTCAAAACTCGAGGGAAAACGATTTATGCTAAACTTTCTCATTGCTTTCTCTCCACTCGAAAAGTGAAAGTTTCCAGGGATTGAAAATAGACGCATAGAAAATCTTTGGGAAAATTTTCGTTCACATACCTGTGGTCATGGCTGAGACTGGTGAAAGTTGAGTGTTCCAAATCGTGGTAGGTTAGAGTATGAGATGAACACTCGGACTGGATAGATGAAATCAAGAGAGCACATAAAAATTTACCCTTTCTGCTTTCCCAACACAAGTTGGAATAGAAATGTTCATACACACGCACACTCCATGACATAAGGACTAACGAACATGAACATAAAATTGAGTTTCTGCTAACCTGAACGTAAGAGATAAAAAATATGGCAGTGTGTGAGAATCTGTGAAGGGATGGGAGGTAGCTGAATGTCCCTGAATTTGTCTTGAGTGTATCCAGGGCGATTTGGATACCCCCCAGATGGATGGTCGTGTCAAGGGATGTTCTCTCAATGTACGGTTCATCATCCAACCGAATTTTTGTGAAGAAGGAGGCCAGGCAGGAACGTTTGGCTTCAACCTACCACACAAAGAACATTCGTAAATTAACTTTACAATTCTACCCACTATGACCGATTCTAATTTAAATTCAAGTACAAAATGTTTCAAACTGTGCATGGTAGAGAAATTGGACACATGATGATTTTTCAAGTTTTTTTAATCAAGAATTCTCAAAATTCTCTCTTACAAGATTTCTCGTTTCCTGAGCCTTCGGATCCAGGTTTGTCATCAAAGCTCCGTTTGAACCGTAAAGTCCTTCCTCGATGCCATAAGCCCTGGCGATGGCTTCTCCCAAAGGGATCCCCACAGCTCCATAGATCAAAGGCCTGCCAACAAAATGTTGTGTGATAATATTGTCTTTTAACAAAAAAGAAAGTAATTACACATAGACAGTGGATACTCACAAATGGCTGTTGTCCAAAAGTAGCACATCTTTTTGAAGGACACTCTCAGGCACAATAACCTTATTTGAACTAGGCACATAGATTATTTTGAAAGGGGACTGGGATAAGGCTCTCAGAGTTCGCGAGTCCTTCGTCGGATTGGCTAATTCCTTTTGGAGTTGACGAAGACCAAATTCGACGGTGTACTGGATATTCGTGAATAGTTCATACTTTTGGAAATCCAGGGAGAAGTACATGTCATTCAGAATTGTTCGGTTGGTCAAGGGAGTCCCAACTTGAATACTCATCAGCCTCAACTGTTCTCAAAATTATGGAAAATAAAATCAAAAATTACGTACACACTAGAACCAGTCTTCTTCCCAAATTCTCATATTTCTCATTAGTTCTTTATTAATTAAGGTCACAGGGGATCAGAGTAATTTGTGCTTCCTACGATTCAATTGATTGTACTGGAAATTGTACTGGAATTGCCAGTCTGGAAATGAACTTTCCAGGAAAGTAACACTAATATGGTATTACGTAGTGGACGTAGGTATGTAGATGTGCTATGAGTTTGAAATCATTGTCATTTTTTGTCTCCTTCCCGGAATAGAAGCCAAATTTAGACATTCAGTTTGGATTAATTAATCCTTCATACTATGGAGGGTATACTATGGGTCAAATTTGGCCAACTACGGTTTGTAGCAGTGACAATAAATTGTTTTTTCTCTCATTATCGAATGTCGTAGGTTCCAAAATTTGAATTGAATGGGACGAGGCATACAAAGAATAAAATTGTACAAAGCTTTCACTTGACAATTGAACTGAGTTTGGCGTCTTTCGTCACGAGAGAGTCACCTGTCCCTGTCTTTTGTGCAGAAAATATAATACGACCTCAGACAATATCCAAGTTTATTCGACTCATGCTCTCGTGATCTCAGTGACCAGGAAAAGAGCGAGAGGAATAGTTACGTCTCTGTCTAAATTAAATTATAAACTCTCTCATCACAATCCAAAAGTTTCACCGAATCGGAAAGTTTTGGAAATTATTCATAATGCTTGGATAATAACATCAAGGACGAACAAAAGTTTACCTTGTCAAGAGCAAAGTTTTTCATTGTTTCGTTGTACTTGATCCCACCCTCAAAACGACTTTTCAGCGTTGCCTTCATGTCTTCAAACATGGTTTCAATCTAAATACACAAACCGAAATTCAATACATTGAATAGTGAATTGTAACAGAGAAAGTGTAACATTCAAATAATGTGTAGACACACACACATACACACCTTTAATGTTTTATTGCCTCGATCTTCACAATTTGCGGCGAGTAGAGCGTTCACGACATGAGGGAAGAAGTTGATCGTCTGTGTTGAATAATAAGGAGAATTGTTAAGTTTTTAGCAGACATGGCGTGTAATTTAGAGTTGTAATTATACGAAAAATTCTAACCTCGTCAATGCAAAACTCCCATCTTGGTGTGGGTCCAGTACTTCCTGTCGAGTCAAATTTGACATTGCATTATTGTTTTTAGCAGTGACACATTTTCATGAAATTAAAGGAAAAGACAAGACTTTCTCACCTGTGGCTTCTCGTCGGTATATCTCGTACACTTCTCGGTAAGATTTTGACAAATATCGGAGGTATTTGTTCGTAAAGTGCCACATAAGGTAATCGTTCAAATTCCTAACCATGATTATTTATTGAAATTTGTAAATGAGACACTTCCAGTTAATTGACACTTCCAGTTAAAACAGCCAAAGTAACAACTTACCCCTTGTCCGTCGTAGAAATGATACTGGAAATGTCGACAAGATATTGTTCGGAAGGAACGACCACGTCCGTCATATCATTTATATTGGCTTGTGGAAACATGGATTTCAAGAGGTCAGACCAGAAAATCTAAAAATGTCAATTTTACAAATTAAGACTAAATCTAACTGAATTTTTTTATAGATAGAAAAATTTGTAGAATAATAAACACACCGTCGTTGACTTCATCTTCAATTGTCCTACATTAATTTTATGATAATTATGAACGGGGTCTCTCAATTCCAAGGGATCCGGTGTACTCTCGGCTATCCGTCTCTCGTACGAGAATATGGCCTCCGCAAATTTTGAAGCGACGTTACTTGGGGCTCCCAAAAGTTGAATAACCTTTTGAAAATGAGACGAGATAATTTGAATTACTCTCTTATTCAATAATGTGAATAAATATATAGTATAGTATTTATTTCCCAGTATGTTTTTCGGTCTACGACCCTCACACACTATTATTCAGTTACAACAAAGTTTAAATTACATAAGATGAATAAATATATATTAGATAGATAATTATTCCTTACATCTTTCACATAAGTTCGGAATGCTGATGCCATCTAAAAGAACACAATAACCAAATTTATAATTGTTCCGTCTGAATGTCACTTGACTCATTCACCCAATTTCATTTAATTATAATGGGACAAGTTTGAAGATGATTCCAATATTAGTATCGCCTGAAGATTCAATACAACCCCCAATAATTGTCCATGTGACTGTAGGTTACATTTTAGAAAAATGTGAAAGAGAGTGAGAGAGAGGGTGAGTGAAAGCAAGTGAAGCGAGAGAAATAAAAAAGGTAAAAAAGAGAAAGGAAATCTTTTAAATTTACACTTTTACGCTGCTCGATATAGAATTTAATGTACAAGTCTTGGCATCGCGTCGAACACTCAGACAGGCCCATCACCAACTACGAGACATAACAACATTCTACCATCAGTCAGATAGAATCAGAATTTTCCCCAAAAAAGGAAAAACAAACGACAAAGCATTCAAAATACGGAGAAAGTCACGCAGAATCAAAAGAATAGTTTATAGTGCTGTACTGAAAGTAAATCTCAAGAATGTCTCGCTCACCAAACACCAACTAAATACGTACAGTAGTATTACCGGAGAAAGGGCATAAATACACACAGAAATAAAAAAGAATGGGTACATTGACTACAAGAGTGCACTGTGAAAGAAATGCGCATCTTCAAAGACATGTAAATTAACAAAAAAAGTAAAAAAAATTATGTTAATGGAACACACAAGGTGAGTATATTGAGTCATTCCCCTTCAACTTACACTCCATTCCAATTTGTGTCCCTCCTCTTTCTATTCACAGCCACTTGCCCCAAACTGACCAAAAAAAAACTTTTGAGTAAACTAATTTTGTGTCACACGCTCCCTCACTCACCCACAAAACCACGTCATGTGTCTTTTCCAATCCTCTGTCTATGTCCCTCTCATTTTAACTCACACTCCTTAAATTCACTCCGTAAATCAAACTAATGGTAGTACATTAGCCACCCTCTATTTTATCCTCTCTCTCTCCCCCACACACACATGACACACATATAATCCTACTCTCGGAGTAGAGCTCTCCCGTGAATTATGATGCCTAAAGATTAAGTACTGTGTACTATACAAAAGATAGATAGACACACACGCACTCACAATGGGCTGTTGGTCCCATACTTCAATTTGTAAAGCGATCTAGTAGAAGAGACCACCATCACCATCACCACAAACCACAGACAGAGAAGAGGGAAGAGAGAATGGCCAGAAAGGGTTAAGTTGATCACTCTCAATTTCTTTTCTTTTATGGAGGACAAAACTTTTCCCCTTTTCACTTTCCAAATCTTGCAAAAACTTCAAACGAGTAAAATTGAGTTTCAGGTGTAGAGAGAGAGAGAGAGAGAGAGAGAGAGAGAAATCTTCACACACGTGAAAAATAAAAGAGAGACTGTGATAACTCAACACTCAAATCTGACGAGAGACTGAGAGAGTTAATCTTGTTGAAGTGATATTGAGGGAAGTTAAAGACAAATCTGACTTGCCGTCATTTCCTTCCAGATTGAATTTTCCAGGAATCATCCAACACATGCAATCACATCAACAAACGAAAAAAAAAGTTTGTCTAGTTGAACAAAGAGGATGAAAACTTACCGGCTCATCATGTTTAAAATAGTAGGATCTATCCGGAAGAGAAAGCCCAGAAGGACTGATCTGAAAATGGAGAAAGGAGATGTCATCATTATTTTCTTTCCTTCATTTACAAACATTCCTCCTCCCTCCTGCCGTGTAACATTAGACAACATTGTATACACAATAGAGGACAAGGATAATGAAGATACATGCTACATATTTCCAGTTACTGGTAAGAGACACATTTAACTTTTGTATTTTTAGAATTTTTACCTTAATGATGTTCCGTGTGGGTCCCTGGGGATCTGGAACTACTTCTATGTGAAAAAATGGACTGATTCGCCACTCTTTCTGGAAAAGTAATGTAAAAAAGTCAATTACGTACTTTTCCTCATGTTGCACATGCTTAGCGATGAATTAATAGTCAACTTGCATTTCCCCCCGACAACTTTATGTGTGTTTATTACCTGGAGCTTCGTGAGCACCCTTGGAAAGTCAAATTCATTCGGTCGGAACGTATGGAAAACTTGCCACCCTCCTAAAAATTAGTAGTAGTAAATGAATAAAACAAAACTACGGTACGTGTACTACTAATTTGTTGTCTGTGTACTTGAATGTAAACTTAAGTGCATCAATGAAAAATTGATATAGACATGAACACACAAGGCAGTTACCTAATTGTTGGATGATTCTTTTGAGTGGTTTCTCTTGTTCTGGCTCAATGTACTCAAGCCCCATACAAGTTTGGTAGAAAGACTTCACTTTCAAGTCAACTGAACTGGACTCTTCTGAGAATGGAATGGTATTTATGATATTACGAATTTTTTCTTTCACTGTAATCAAAAGACACAAAATTTCATTCAATCTTGTTCCTCCTTTTATTATTTGGATGCACTAAAATGAAATCACTCAACTTTGAATCAAAGTCTTTGATCTTGACAGAAAGAACACGAGAGAGAAAGGAAAGAAAGAAAGATAGAGAAGCAGGACATGACAAAGGTGACCTTGACCTTAATCCTCTTTCCCTACGTCGAAAGTACATGTTGCACGCGGCTGGACATGTGAAAAGTAGTTTTTGACAAACGCGTGTATTTTCTCTTCAAATCTAAAGGCTTTTCTCTTTGACAAAAATTGGATGAAAGATTTTGGTTCGGGTGGTAAGCAGAGATAAACAAGTCGGTCCAATAAAAAGGAAACTGTTATACTGAAAGTTTGACAGTTGTTCAAAAATGAAATTGTTCCTCCCAAAATGTGAACTGTGAAGATTAAAATGAGAAAAGTACAGAGCAAAACCTATGCTGTGATTTTTTTTTACAAAAGTCACATGATTTTCAAAATCTGACTCGAGTATGAATGCAACAAGTGGATAAGGAAATCAAAAACCAATTTTACTATATACTATGTACATTGTCCAGTGCAACAAGTTGTAGGAAACTACAATAGTCAAAAATATAGTTTTTTTCACAAATATGTAGCCAATAGATTGAAGAGTGAAGACACTCGTGTAACACACGAGTCTTTGAGTGTCCTATTTTGAATCTTGTCACTTTTAATTTGAACCAGATGTACGTGGATAAACAGAGAGAAAGAGAGCGAAGGGAAACCGAGGCGAGTTTCTACAGTAGAAAGGGAAAGGAGTTACACTGACTATCAAAACATTTAAACTTACATTTAAACTGTTCCAGCTGCTCCGTACCCCAATGAGATTTCGATTTTGGAACTACGAGTACATGAAAAAAAGAATTGAGTAAATACAAGGAATACACATTTATTAGTGTGACAATATTTCAATTTTAGTAAATAGTCTTACTGGGATTTCGAGAAAACCAGCCTCCGCATCCAAATTCCCACACATCTTCACAGGGCGCCGATGACTCGTTCACACTGGCCAATACCTGTCAGTTTTCAAAAAAAAGAAAATTCATTCCATTGTTATTTTCCAATTTTTTAAATCTTCAAACTAAAAATCCGTATCGTAAACCAGAATTTGTAGAAAGAGGTCAAATAACTTTCTTCATATGTAATACACCTAACAAAGCTTCGATCGTGGATCGAGCTTCGTTCTCTCACCACTTTATTACACATTTTACCCCTCAAATTCATATTTACACAGTTGTGCCTTCTTATTGTTGTCGGAGTATGAAAAAAACTGATTGAGACCAAAACTGATGGAATGGGAGGGGAGAAAAAAAAGCCACACTCCGCCGTGTGTACTTTACAATAAATGCCTCCATAATTTTCCTGGTGTTTATAGTTTCCTGAGTCGACAACCCCTCACCAAAGAAGATGAAAATTAAAAACTATAACCATTTATGCTGGAGGCTACATAGGAAAATTGTGTTTGCCTACCCACAAATGTACACTGAGGGTAGTCACAAGATGAAGACAACAGGAAATTGAGAATGAAATCAACGTTCCCCATTCCATAACACACACACACACAGAAAGAGAGAGAGAGACTAGGTATGTGATAATAATTTTAATATGATAAGAATTTGGGGCCACCACTCCATTTTTTTCATCCCTCTTGGTCGCTCCTGTACACATAATATCCAGCTCCTACATTTTTGGGGGTTTTCCACAAGTTCCTTCCTCAAACACTCATCTCTTAATGATCTTAAAAAGCCGTCCTGGCCTCCACTCCACGAGAGAGATTTTCTTAAACTTCTTCCTCCCTCCAATGACTTTACTCTTTACTCGAGAAAGAAAGTGAAAGTTGACTCCAGCAAGGAAATTCTTGAAAACTTTGATACAGTGGAATGTGTACACGTAATACATGGGGAAAATGAAAAAGAGTAACACACACTACACACGGAGAGAAAGAGGAGCAGGGAGCGGAAATTGACACGAAAAGGAAAAACAACAAAGTATGAGAAAAGATAAAAAAGAATTTTTTGGTTCGTGTTCAAATTCGTGCTTTTTGAAACAAATAAAATGTATAGCATCACTTTTCCCTTCATCCTCCTCCTTTCTTAAGTGTTCAAGCACGCAATGTGTACCGGCATGTGGAACCATCCTCCATCCTTTTAATCTTTAGATAGTTTGAGATGGAGAGCTTGGGAGGTCATAAAGATGTTTGACATTAACACCCTCATCATCTGTATCTCTCTGCGTGTGTATACTTACCCTCATGTGAAACTACCAAACCCCTACAAAAAAGTCTTTTTGAAATGCGGAAGACAAAAGATGAGACCATTTACAGTATCTTCTTGGAGGTCTCAAATATTTTTTTGAGCCATGCTAAACATTGAATGGCTCAATCAGTTTTTCTACAATTCAATTAGAATTGTTGTGACTCTTCTACAAAATAGTTAAAAATTAAAAAGCGGGACGTACCTGAGCCGAGAACAGATGACACTGTGGAGTATTGCAAGTGGACCTGTTTCGGTCATTGGGCCAAGTTGCAGCCAGAATAATAACAATAAAGAAAAGTAGTAAAATAATTAGAGCACACACAATCAGGTATAAAAGTCCTTTCTTCGGACTCAGTTTACACTTGTAAGCCCAAGTCTCTAGGAATCCCACTGACGACACTTTTGACAGTCTGTCCAGATCCGCATCCGGACCAATGTCTATCATCTCCTCCCCATAAGCTTTCTTCTTTGTCAACGGCTCAATCTCCTGAGGAGTCACCGTGTCCGTCAGTCCATTCCCTGGCACATTCTTGTTCTCCACTACATCCATTTTATTCATCTCCACTTTCTCCCCTCCAATATATATATTTCTGAGAAACAAATCACAACAACTTTAACGATTCTCTCTCCCCCATTCACTCCATAAAATTTCCACGGTGACGAGATGGAGGCAGGCACAGAAATTCACCACAAATTAAATCATTAACATGTAATAATGTAATGATGAGGCACACACAACCAAATTTCCTAGAAATACTTCTTCCGTTCCTCGTTGTAGGGTTTAAATCCTCTTTAATCCGTCCAGAGATCCTCAACCCAAACAAAGACTTTCACTAATGAGACAGAGAAGTTGAGTAAACATCGGAGAAATATCAATATTGTGCACTTTTCATAAACTCGGGCATTCCAACGAAAGGGATTTCATTCTCAATCAGAACTATGACATTGTCGGAGTATTAGTGGTGTACTACATTGCACTATCGAAGGGATAGGGTCAGCCCTTATACACTTTGTGTTTTCAAGTCTTCCAAACTTAGATCATTAGCATTCCACTCAACTAATCTAAATTTGCTTTGCGGGGTTGTATTCTTGTCAAAGTCCTACATCCATACATTTACACATAAATGAATTCCCGGTTCTTAGGCTAGTACCACAAAAAACACGGACACGTTGAACAGCAATGTGACTTGTAATCTGAGCTACTAAAATACTAAAATCCTTTAATGATGATGACGATCACGTTTTTCCCTTCCACTTGATGATCACTGAATTTTGCGTAGGATGACACTATTCAAGTACTAAAATATGTACTCAAAAAGGGTGTTCTCATTCAAATCCTTCTTTCCCTCCTCATGTATGTATTTCACATTCAGTTACACATTTAATATATTCGCACACTGAAGGGACAAGGGAATGGTGGTGGAGCACCCGGACCAGTGAATGTCACATTTCTTCAAAACGAATCCCACATGTATGGCTTGTGCTTGTACTACACTTGAACTTCCACATGAATTCCAAAGAATCGGACTTCCTTTGAATGTCTCTCTGTGGTTATTACATGAGCTCCATTAAATTCCACTCAGCGAGGCTTAATCACCAATTTCCAGCTGCATCCTACAAAAATAGAAAGGGAGAGAGAGAAAAAAAATTGGGTTACTTTGGCAAAGAAAAATAAATTGAGGGATCTCTTAAATATATATTTCTCCTGACTGTGTGTGAGAGAGATGAGAGAACAGAAGAGATGTATAGATTCAAATCCTGAAGATTGAACGATTACACACAAGTATAAGAAGAGGAGGAGGAGACGAGGTCCACTTAACAAAGCCGGGAACACAAAGAACAAATAAACACGGGAATCGGAGGAATGGGAGACTGAGAGACACAAGTTGAGTCTCAGAAATGGAAGATGACAGTCTAAAGAACGTCTCACAAGATGAACAAATTGAAGAGGAAGGAAGGAAGAGGAGAGAAAAAAAAAAGAAGTCTGTGTTCATTGTGATCCTCCTCCTCGTGTATTGTGACAACTCCCCCTAAAATATCCCATCCCAATTCCTATGCATGTGCAGAGTACAAGAAGAGTTCAATCAATGTATGATGTACTCGGCCCAATTCCCCCCAACTGTATTGACGATGCAACCAAAAGAACTTTGACTTAATGGAGAGATAGGGAAAGGGTAATTGGTAATTCCCATTGGACCCACATGTCTTGTTCTACTACATACACAGCATTATGCAATTCTTTTGAATGTCGATACACGGACTAGCCGACACTCACTTTAAATTACACCATACACAGCATTTACGCAGAGTCAGGGAGAGAGGAAAATGGAGTAAAATGTTCATAAGAAGAAATGAGTATTTTCTGAAGGGAGGGAACAAAACGGTCTTTTGCACTTTATCTCGAAACGTTTTGGATAACTCAAGTTTTTTTTTCTCTTTCTACTTTTCCTTTTCTTCTCCTCTCTTTCTCTATTTGGCTGGGTTGTGGAGTTGAGTAAAAGGAGAACCGCAATTTCAGCATTTCACTCGTCACTATATATTCTCCTTTATCCTGCACCCCACATTTTTGGCCTGACTACATTACATACTTTACTACATACTTCATACTTTACTACGGTCTCCCAAAGAGCAAGTTGAACCGAGCTATATATTAGCCGGGCTACTTACTCCTTCCCTCCTCCTACCCGGCTACACACGCTCACACTCGAAAGTACAGACTGTAAAGGAGTGTTGGAGTAGGTTGAAGTTTTTAGTTTAGTGGGAGTCATAGGAGTGTAGGATAGTTTGTCGTCGTCTCGTCCTTTTTACCTCCTACATCGTCAGCGAAAATGAATTCGTTCATTTTCTGTCAGTCACTAATGTACGGAGTAAAGTCTCTCGTCAGTCTTACACAAAATATTTACCTACACACACAAAGATAACACCAACTACCTACATCAGTATATCTTGTATCTTACTACTGTACTGTACTAATACTTGTCTCAAGTCTATGTAAATTTTCACTTTTGAAAAGCCATTCTGTAACTCGGCGTGTCTTAAGTAGCCTCTTTTTTGTTGCTGACTCTTCGGAATTTCTCTCTTACGGATATTTCGATGACATGTCTTCTTTTTTCCTACTCTCTTTCTCTCTGGTAACAATCACACACACAGAGTAGAAAAAAATGATGAGAAGACAACCAACAATAATGACACAGTGATTGAAAGAATAGTTTTGCAAATTTTCCAAATCGTTTCACATTCCCTGAACTTCAATCCGATTGACACGAGGACACTCCACACAACAACAACAACGATGAGTTCCGAGTAATAAAACACGATTATTAGAGTGTGTAATATTCTACTGAGAGTCAACAACTTTGATGAGAGATCAAGAGAGAATAAAATACTTGTACTTTTCAAATGACACTTTCAAAAAGATAAATTTGTCTTGTCGATCCGAATTGAACCGACCAAATAATAATCTGACTAAACAAATACAATGAACACCAAACAAGATGTACAAAACAATAAATCTCTATCTCCCACAAAACAACAATTTGAAGGACAGTTTAAGAGGAAAACCAAAACAAAAAGTATTTTCTTTCACCAAACCCGCTACTCACTTTGAGAGATGATCACACGGACAATCTCAATTACTATTCACAAAAAGTTTTTCTATTTTACTGGAACTTTCCGATACAAAATGTCACACCAATTTAAATGATCTGGAAAACTTTGCTCCTCTTCACTAATTTTCTCTCTTTTCTTTTAATCAAAGTACAGTAGTATTTTGGAATCACACAGTCTACCTTCTGAAAAACTTTGAGGTCTTCGATGTACCGGTGCAGAAACTAAACCAAAATAAATAAAAACAGCTGACAATTGGAATAACAAGTACCGAGATTTAGACACTACACACACTCACTGTCTAATCCAGTGAACCGTCGTCTAAATTATTCCCCTTTTTTTCCGTCAAAGTTTGCCTGAAGAAGAGGAGGAGGACAAAAAGGTGTCCCTTTTCTTCAGTCTGAAAAGGAAAATGACAAAAAAACATTTATGTGC
Organism: Pygmarrhopalites habei; assembly: GCA_009870185.1. Classification (NCBI taxonomy): domain Eukaryota; kingdom Metazoa; phylum Arthropoda; class Collembola; order Symphypleona; family Arrhopalitidae; genus Pygmarrhopalites; species Pygmarrhopalites habei. Next base: position 14,564 of record WJFB01000237.1, on the reverse strand, counting down.
ACAAATAAAAATCCAAAGAGAAAAACTTTTACTACTACTAAATTGAACAAACAAAAGGATCTCGGTTAAATTGACTTGAACAGCATAAATTTATTGTGAGGTGGGGTGGGGTGGGGTGGAGATGAGGATATAAATATAAATGGGAGAGTGTATGGTCATTGACAAAGGTAATGGGCTTTGGCACAACTTTGTCTTCTCCAGACACTGACACTGTCAATGTCATGACGTTTCTGGCTAGTCAAAATTCAGCACAATATTTCTACTCATGTCTGGGCCACACCGGCACTCCAAACATTCAACGACTCAACGAGCTGCACTGTCCAAAATTTAATTTAATTAATAAAAGAAAATCCACTGGAAATTGCATCCAAATTAAACGATTTACCTCTAACAACCATATTCTTCTACACTGCCAATTTATATAAATTAATAACCCTCCCTCACTCCTCCACACACAAAGGCACACACAAAAAACTGGTCGTATAAAAGTTAATAAGGTTGACTATTACATACTCTGATGGCTAATGGCGATAGACAGAATGCACAATTGCATTCTCTCCCTCCCTACCGTAATAATAAATGTCCGTTCCCATTCATGGTAATCCTATTATAGTAGACAAATATTAAAATGATTGGAATCTTACGTTTTTCCCAAAATTCTCAGAATATCCTCAAAATATTTCTTCCTTTTTCCCAAGTATGAAAGACTCGAGAATGTGATGGACACCCCACAGAACTGGAGACTGAACTCCAGCACAGAAAAAGAAGGAGAAGACGAAGAAAAAAAGGAGGGTTCACAAAAAAATGTTTAAATGTCTTTTGCTAAATGCTTGTGCTAACATTGGAACTACCAGAGCTCCTCCACAGTCCACACACACAACACACTCTCTCTCTACACACTTGTCAAGACGATGTGGCCAGTACACTCTCACTCACCATATAAATTACATTTACCCACGGACCAAAACACACACACACAGATAAAACAGACAGACTTTGGAGAATGGACAAACCTCGTAGAGCCGTCGTCTCGTCTGTAGTGAAGAGTAAAGGACCTCCTGATCCATCCACAGATAACTTTTAAGAATCTCACTTGTGTTCACTATTACATCATCCCTCCATCCAACATTCCCTCCCTCTCTCTCTCTCATTTTTATATTGCATTGCATTCATTACATATAGCCAAATCCTAGTCCATCCATCGTGGAAAATACACAACAGAACAGAAGAGAGCAGGAGCAAAGCACAACTTTGAAGCAGTGTACTTTATACTGCATTAATATTATTATATTATACAACAACATCCCATCCTCACGATCCCATGAATGGAAAAATATCATGGCAAATGTTCTACTCATTCCATCCTGTACATATCCAGAGAGAGACAGAGTCCACGAGCAAACTAAAACTCCACTCTCAACACTCACTTGGCAACAATGACTCCCATCCTCCTTCATCCCTTTTATTATATAAGAAAAACCCCGAATCCCACCATCCCCTACCATCAACCATATTACATGACTAACATGTAATATGAAAAAATACATGCATAAATACCTGGGCCTTTAGTTAGCTCAGAAAGAGAGTACAAAAAATAAATGCCAAGAGGGAACAAGTCATGTATAACACACACACACTCTCCCACCCTTGTACAAACTCTTTTTGTATGGAGAGAGAGAGAGAGGTGGATTCAGGTGGTTGAACGCTCACTGCTGGAGTATCCAGCAAAAGGGACGGAGAGGCAAAAGTGAGGGAAATAAGCCGCCAAATAGACATAGACCTGGTGACCTTCAGTCAATCTCTTAGTTAGCAGCACAGCAGACAGGTAAAAAGTGTGTGCGTGTGTGTGTGTGGTGAGGAGAGGATACTACCCCAGTTCTACTCTACTTGATGTTGTATAATTTCCCTTTTTCCCCTCTTTGTGTATCCCGGTTACTCCTCTCTCGATCTTATAAGGTTCTGGTGCATATTATTTGTTGCTACACGTTCAATGCAATTTGTTGAGTAATGCAATGCAATGGCACAGTCCTCCTTTACTACAATGTAGAAAAAGAACCACAACCTCTCAAATTTTGTACCTTTCTTCTTGTGTGCGTAAAGGGAGGGAGGGGGAAAAGTATTCCCTATGTAGAACTTCACTCTGTGAGTCTATAGATATCTACACACACACATTGTACATGATAGATAGGGGCCGGATTTTTTTGAAATCCCAGACTCCCTTTCTTCGTTTTTATCGTTGAGAAGGCCCCGAGGTACAAAGAACAAGACAGCCACAAAACCGAGGTACAGCAACAGGAAACCTGAACAACACACTCACCACACACACACATACACACCAATGCACAAGAGAGAGAATGTGTGTGTCGCCAAATAGAGTCATTGGAAACTCCCAGTCTTTGTTGAAATTGCAAAAAAAATGTTTCTGATTTAATCATTGCAATTGAGCCTGCATCATGATTCATGATACAGACACAGTCATGTGACTGGCTTTTGTAAAATAAAATTTATCTTTCTTCTTGCTGTGCATTGAAGAATGGGTGGGTCAGAAGAAAGGACAGTTGGGGAAAATATAAAATTTGTTGAGGTTCGGATAGTACCCCAATTTTATTTAGTCTTTGCTAAATAGTCACTGTGTCTCTGATTTTTCCTATTTATTCACATAGTCCCTTGATCCAGGAGAGAGAGATTTCGAGTACTTTCCAAATATTAGATAAAAATGGAGAAAAAAAATTGACCATAATTTTTAGTTGGTTTTATTTGAAAAAAAATTTGTGGATGCTCTGCACACAGAAATGATAATAAATGGGAGTCTAGACACGAGAGGAGAACAAAGCCGGGATGCCTCGTGGCTGTATTCAACACATTGGATGTGGTGGTGTGTGTATTGTACAATATTTCATTAACACGCTAAAGTCAAACATGGGAATGGAGAGGAGGAGGAGGGGATCAAACTCCCCTCTTTTTGCAAAACTCTTGAAATGAAAGTCGAGATGGATGAATGGAGAACAATTGCATGCCAAACTCTCAAATGGAATTTTGTCTACTTGAGTGATAATGAAGGGAGAACCCTCCTCCACAATCCATTCTCTGAATACAAAAAACTATAGAAAATATCCCTTTTGTCTACCCGCGTCAACCTCTTTTCTCTCTCTCTCTCTCTCTCTCTCTGCCCCTCGCCATGACCCAACCTGGAGGGTCGCAGAATGGTGACAAAAAGTGGACACCTTTTGTGTAGACGTGTACAAATACCGGTAAATAGAGAAGGGGGTGGAGGAGGATTTATAGAATTTGTGTAAGACACTGTGAAATGCAATAGAATCCTAATTTTTGCCTTTCTGCGTTGAAAATACTATGAGAAATTTGAGTGAAAACTCTGACAATTGTCTCACACGTACGAATACACACTGTATAAAGTGTGCGTGTGTGTTCAGTATTATTGCACAATGTACTTGTGATATTGAAAGTTTGAAGGTTGTCCCATATAAGGGCCCAAGTTGTGTGTGACTAGACCAAAGTTCAAAGGCTTAATGATGAAATGGAAGAAAATTTGAAATTTCTTTCTCTTGTTCAACTACAACTTCCATTCAACTTTCCTCCCCTTTTGTCTGGCCAGGAAAAATAGTTCTAAGAATAAATTCCTAACAAAGATTTGAAAGGTTGAGAGTGTTCCTTCGTGGATCTGTACTTGAAAGAATACACACACACACACTGGATGATGTAAGGCAACGTAGGAGGTCAAAAAACGGGGGCAAAGGGAAAACAGGAGGGAGAAGCTCAATACGTACATTTTGAAGGTTCAATATTTTCTGTGAGTGTGCATACATCAACAGGTTACACACACACACACACGCAGTGTAGACTTTTGCCCTTATAATCCTTCAGATTTGGATTTAAATCTTGAGAGGGGAAAAACAGAGTTTAGGGCATCCGAAAACATTTTAAGGATTTTATTTGGTAATCCTCTTAGGGAAGGACAAGAATTTTGAAAAAAATATTATTTTTTTAAAATCCTCTCACCACAACATTATCAAATGCACACGCACAAACACACAGGCACGATACAGCCGGTGTGAAGGTTTCTTATCAGTGTAAACAAATTGCGACTAATGTCCCAGTGGTGTCCCAGTTTAAATGGGACAGGAAAAGAGAAAAGTCCCCGCATTGTGAACTGCAAATGGGAGAATTAGGGTGTATGAAAAGTAATAAATTTAATTAACGTTCTAAAATCCCACAATTTTCATCCCTAATTCTCGTTTTTTGACTGTACTGGGTTGGATCGGACAGTGAGAAAGTGCATACCAAAATTCATGAGATGGAAAATAAATGGAAATTTGCCAACGGGAAAGTTGGAACGGAAATGGACGGACAGGCCGTGGTCACTGGGAAATTTAAAGAGTCCACTTATCTCCAATATTCTGTGTCTGTTGCTGTCTGAGAGAGAGAGAGAGATTTTGTGCGGTCAGTTATTTCCAATTGCTTCTATAAATAGAAAATTATGGAATTCTACTATGTATTTGGAATCTCTATAAAATACAAAACAATGTCTGCCATTGTTCATCCATTCTGTCCCTGTCTTTTTTATTTCGGGGGAAAAATTATTATCTACTTTTAATTGCAAATCTGAAATGGGAAGACAAAAGGATTGTCATAATAATTTTACTTTTTAAAAAAAACATCAGAGGCTACCCTTCAACTGGTCTTCAAAATTCTCAAGAATAGAAGGGAAACAGAGAAGAAGGAGAAAGAAACCGGTTTACAACAACTCTTCAGACTGACAACTTGTCCGACGTCCAATTTTACAACGTAATTGGTTAAGGCTAAATTAATTGGGAGCTAAATAGGACAATAGCTTAACAAAAGAATATTCACCCTGGAAAAAAGTAAGGTTAATTCTTCAAATTAAAATTCAAAAAAATCCAGTTTACATTTTTGAAATATTAATTTAATTGATTTGCATCCTGGCTTCAAAACCAATCTACATGTCAAATGTCTACTTTCACAATAAACGTTATCCCGTTCCCTGGACCGACCTCTCATCTAAGAGACCAGTATAGGAAAGATCATACTAAATCCGACTCGGGTTGAAATGAAATCTTGCTTATTATCCATCCTGCCAAGAATTTTCTCTCAAATTTCTCCATAGGATGACATAACCTTTTTCTCAGATTCAATTTCCTCAGAGATGAGTGGCGGGGATAGAAGAGAGAGAGAGATGCGAGTCAACATGTCAAGGAAGTTTGATGAGGAGGGACGTTTATTAAATTACCATTGCTGCTCCATGGATGACGAGGAGGTCGAGGAGGAGGAGAAAGTTGGGAAATTAGGCAAGGGGAAAGTGTTTACAGTACAAGACATTCTTCCCAGAGTGAGACGAGTCTTTTAGTACAAAGTGAAAGCCAAAAAAGGAAAGGGCAAGAGGGAAGCTGATCAGGTTTTACCTTGCATAAAGACAACAACTTTTGGAGGAACCACACTGGAACGGTTTCCCTCCATTCTACCACAACTGGATTCCACAAGTCCCCCACTTACGCACACACACACCCTCTGATTTATTGTGAGCACACACTCAGTTCGGAAGACAAGTTCCAACTCACCCCCCAGTCTGCATCCGCCCAAGGCGACTACGACTGCATCTGGAGAAAGTGGGGAGGAAAGTTGACTCGCCAATGGCGCGGAGAGACAGAGTGGGAAAAGTTTTCTCTCTGTCGCTTAAAATAGAAGAAAGTTAATTTAGTGTAGACAGATCACTTGTCTCTCTTGTATGAGTCTAATATTGTACACAATGATGAAGTGAGGTCGGGGATAAGATGAATATTATTCATTTGAGAAGGTTCTCTTTCACTTTGGATGGGGAGAAAGTAGCTCGAAACCTGTTCCTTTGACTGTGACAGTTTTATTAATATGAGGACTCATGTCCTCGTCCCCCATCACCGATTTATAGTGAAGAGGAAAAGAGAGAGAGAGAGGGAGAGAGAGTGACAGGTTCGTTGAGAAAGTCATTAATAAAGAGGAAATTTATTGTCTCTGAAGGAAACAAAAGTCATGGATCGACTTCTCATTCAAAGTTGAGGAGGAGAAATGAGAAACCACTTCCCATTGTAATTGTAACTGAATCCATGATGTAAAGGATTAAGACAAAAGGATTTGACCTTGTCAACATCTTCATTCATCAACCAGCCGACCGGAGCCGAGAGTAGAGTAGTAGAATAAAAGGGAAAATTTACTCTCTGTCAACTCTGAATGAATGTTTGCATCTAGATTTTGTTTTGAAAGGGAACTCTTGCTAAAATTATGCACACACACACCAAGACCGTGTGTGTGTGACAGTGTCCATTTACTGAATAATCAAAACAAATAAAAGCTCAAGGACAAGGAAGTGCTTTTTATTCCCTGTTCCGCTCTCCCCCTCCTCTTTCTCTCTAGTGTGTGTTGATACAATTTAAATAAATGACTGTGTCGTAAAGTAATTCAGGTCAATTTAGAATTCATCAATTAAATTGAGCTACTTGACCAGATCCATAAATTGTACCCCACACTCCCATCCTCACTTTCCTCCTCTCAATTTTACGGCAGAATGAATCAGCTGATCAATTCTGTTGACAATGACGACAAGTGCGTGTGCAGACTTTTTCTCAAAAAAGTACTTTTATGGCCTCTTCAATTTTTACGAAGGTCATTTCCGAAAATTCCAATTTTTATTTGAACTTGTCAATTCTTTTGAAAAATAAATATTTGTCAATAATGATTGATCCAAAATTGTGTATTATTTGCTCTCTATTTTCTACTGGATTCAAAGACAAGTGGGGCAACAATTTACAAAAGTTTTGTCAGAATCCGGGTTGTTCCTTCATCGGTCCCCTTCACTCCTCATTTAATTAACTTGAACAAATACAAGGAATGCCGTGGAGGGAAAGTTGTGACTTCACATGAAAGGATAAAAAACATAGAGAGAAAACTTGAGTGGAATTAAATGTTCCGAAGAACTTTTCCTTCACACACAAGAAGGCTAGTACAGTTTTGTACTACAGTTTTCGTGTCATCAAGTTTGAGGCGAAGGAAGGGAAGGGTGTGTGTGTGTTTCTGGTGGTTAAAGTTCAATGTTCTCCAGCCAACATCTGTCATTTGTTGTGTTAGGGGAAAAGACCATTAGTCAATCATCAGCTACTTTATTAAATCTCTGCTGCCGAGACTTTATCTCCAGACACCGCAAGTGCAACCAAATACACACACACACACGCACAGCCGAGCCGAGAGAGAGAGAGACAATTATTATGTAGAATATCGATGGATTCAAGTTTGTGACCACAAACTCGGGGTTTGGAGAAGAAGGAGGAGGAGAAAGAGTTTAGGATTTACTATTGAATTAAGACTCATTAATTCAAAATAGAGGATATGCACTTCTCTCATTAACTCGCTTCCCTTCCTCCTTCACTTGTTGATTTGTCAAAGGTGAGAGCTGATACTTTTTCCTCCAGGAAAGAATTAATGGAACAATAGTTAATAGCCGTCAGGTACAAAAGTTGAGCTTCAAAGGTGAACTAAAGAAACTTTTATGTACTTAAAAATTGAAAAAAGTTTAGTTTCAGTATTACTTTCTCTGAAACTCAAAAAGTTGCAGCAAAATTTTTCATCCAGTTTCTTGTTAAAGAAAAAGAGTGGGACAACAAAATTGTGGGAGGCCTTTTTTGTTCTCCTCTTCCCATATTTTACTATCCTTGACAATGTTTCTCTCTCTTTGTAAAAGGATTCTGTGCAAAAAAAAGCACTGCACTCGTTTTACACCAATAGGTCTATTGTGTGTGCTTCACACACACACACGCAAGTAGTCTCAGATTTCACCTTTGTGTCTGATACCCCATGATCGGGAGAGAGTAATGAGGAATGCTACTCTTGTGTCATGACACGTAGATTTTTGTAATTTATTGTCATCATGAAATGTTACAAGATTAGTTCATAAATTATGGGGGAGGGTGAGAGTGAGGGACGACATGATCACGGGCGACAAGATCAAAACCAATCTTGTTTCCCATCCCCACTCACACACGTCCCTAATGGAGTGAGAGTGAGTGTGTTCATTTGGAATACAAACAGGCGAGAGTTTCAAATTCGGATGTGTGAGTGTCCACACTTCATAGATACCACCATAAATCAATTTATGACGTACATTTGCACAATAATTTACAGTACTTTGTCTATTTGTATTCACTCCATTTTAACCTCACTTTTGACATTGCAAGTCAGAACCAAAGTCTGGAGTCACAGCATTGAACCTCCATTTCCCATTTTTGTTGATCAAAACTGTAGATATGCACAAGGAAAGTGGAGTCTTTTGTTGACTGATCTCTCACCCACCCTCTCCACGAAATTGTATTGGGAAATCTTGAACCAGGAACAAAGCTCTTTTCTCGTCGATGGTACTTCTGATTCCAGGTTGTCTCCTCATAAATTTCAATAAATTTACCAAAAAAACAAGCCCTTCTCCTACACACACACACACACCCAGTCAGTGGTGGTGATGGAGGAGGAGGATGAATAACCTGTTGAAAAATTGTTTGGAGGAAGTACGAAAAGCTCAATTCAACTCTCCAGAGAACTCCCCTCATTTTAATATATGAAGTGTGTGTAGAGGAAAATTATTTTGGAAATCACAAATGTCAGCCCATCATAATAATCATATCCATATTTCACAACCCTCCTCTATAATTTGTCAAACAGACTAAGATACAGAGAGAGAGAAGTGGAGTTATTATTTCTCTCCCGAATAAAAAATGGTTCAAATTCCAAAACTTTTCAGAGAATCAGAAAGGATGTTGTGTGTGTGTGTACACCTACATGTTATCCTCAAGTGGGTGAGAGAGAGATAGAGAAAAAGAGAGAAGTCACATGAAAGAAATGGTACACAAATATTCAAGTTTTTGTATGATGAATTGAATTTCACAGACTCATTTTATTTCTCGTATGTTCCGCATCATCCTTCAAAGTCCTTCATTTCCTACCTGAAATAAAATACTCGGAAACAATCCTCTCAACTTTCTATCCAAGTATCAGCTTTAGATTCCTCCCTTGGAACAGTTTGGCCTCAAGTTTGCCTCTAGAAATTCAATTCATGGAATACAAAAGAATATTTTTGTTGATGATTATAATCAACTGAAACTTTCCTCCTTCTACTTACCTCCTTCCCATTTTTTAAAACAAGAGTGGAGACATGAGACAGAGATTTTTGCACACACACACGTGCACATTGTGTGTGTGTGTGTGTGTGTGTGTATAAATTGGACAGTTTGCTAGTTGGGATAAAGGAAAACAGAATTAGTCAACCTGTCAAGGTTGTTGTGATTTTGGATTTTTGTATCTCTGAAGAAAAAAAGGAGTCTACACACCAGACACACACACACACATTTCTTGCACATCCCACTCTCATTCATTTCAAAAGACCGAAAATTCGGTGTCATGTAGCTCTGTTGGTTTGGGAAGGAGTGAGAAGTGTAGAGAGAAAAGGGAGGTAGAAAAAAATGGATTTTTTCTCTCCGTCCTCGTTACGACCCAACTAATGTGTACAAAGTAAGTCGAATCTCTGTGGAAGAAGAAGAAGAAGAAGAAAAAGGAGGAGGGAAATATATTATATTGCTCTCATTCCAATTCACAGAAATAGAATCATCAGCCTCTCCACACTTTGACAATATAAGAGCTTTGGGGAGGAAAGAGACTACTTCCATTCAAAACATATAATTGCACATATACACACACACACACAGTTTCATCTTGTTCACACGGAGCACCACGGAAAAGTCAAACAAGTTGACTGAGACTGAGAGGCTCTTGTGGAATTGAAACTTAATACCATTATTTAGACTCGACTTGGCCCATCGATCCTCCTCCACTCAATAAGATGAAAACCAGACACACACACACGAAAACTTACGGCGTGAAGCCGTGTAAGACATTTCGCAATGGTATTGTGCACAATCAAATATTTTAACCAAATAATCGATTCTGAGAAGAATTCTGAGGTGGTTAAAAGGGGCCATCGTGGACACTCTGTACTTGCACACTTCGAAGAATATTTACAATTAATCCGAGGATCTTTGAACATCCTTTAGGACACAACAACAAATTGAGAGTAATAATATGCAGTACACACATGGAAAGGAAGAAAGAAGAGAGATGTAAATCAAGAGTCAAATTTTGTTTTGAAATTGGAACTCCTCCTGCCCTGTTCTTTGGTTTAGTTACTCCTTCGGTTCATAACTAATTCGGAGTGTCAATTTAATCTCTTATCGTAGTGTCAAACAAGCACCATAGAAATATTTTATTAGCCCTGTCACCCTCCACCATTTGTAACACACACACACGTACACACGTAACACGCTACACTGGGAATCCCTGTCAGAATTTCTAACCCAGTCATTCTGAAAAACAGGGAATCCTTTGGAAGGGATGGAGACGTGTAAATATTATGGAATAGCAATAGAATTCGAGGGACGAGTCATTACCCTGGAGAGAGGAAATACATTTTTTTGATCTCTCCGTTGAATCACGGTTGCTGGAGTTTGGACCAGCTCAAGTGTCGCCATGGGCATTCCTCTACTCTATCATTCCCTTTCCCTTCGGCAGAGAACATCTTTTACTTCTCGTGACAATTTTAAACTGTAGCCTTGGAAGATAAACTATTTTTGATTTTTTTGGAAGAAAAAAACACAAATTGCATATCGAAATCTGTCCCTCATCCACACACACACACGTGACTGGAGGAATCTCCGAGATTACATATTATTTTATGTAATGTAAAGAGTCCTCCTCTTTTTTATGCGTGTGTCTGTGTGGAGCCACAGATGGCAATGGCCCATGGAGTCATTTAAAGAGAGAGGCGGAGGGAATCCGGGAAATCGGTTTTTTTGGGGGTGAATACTTAAGTTGTGCTTTGAGGTGGGCCATTCAGCTGTCAAGGAGAGTGTGCGTTTCCATTTTGATCCCCTCTCGCTCTTTCTCTCCTCTCTAATTGGTTTCCAATATCCATCGTCAATTGAGTGTCATTACGAGGGAGGATGAGATTATGTAACTCGTGTAAATTTCTCTCTGCGTGTGTGTGTTCTGTGGTTGGCCCTGCACACGAATCTAAGAGGGAATTGAGGAAAAACAAAATTGCATCTTTGGATTCAAACCACACACAGACACCCAGTCTGGCCACAATCGACTATAAAAATGTTGAGAGAATAATGAGAAAAGATGAGAGAGAAAGAGAGACAGAGAGGCACACACACTCATGCTCCTCCAATTACTCCACTCAGTCATCAGAGAGAGAGGAAGAGAGAGAGGAAGAAAGATTTACGAGATACTCAGAAAAACCTGAGACCACACAATTATTCAAGACAAATTTTTACCACTATCCATTCTCAAAATGCTCAGCTCGGATGACGAAGCACACACACACACACACAAAGGCACGTAGAAAAGAGTGAGAGAAAGAGGGTGTTCGAAGGAAAGTGAAGAAAGACAATTTGAATAGTAAATTAGGGAAATCCAATCTCCCCACTTGATTATTACTTGGTTTATCTTTTTTGTCTTTCTATTTTTACAATAATATTCCACAAAACACAAAACACAAAAGACAATTATTTTTGAATATTCAATTTACAATTTCAATCTCGGACACTCTACCCTGCACTGAGAGGAGACATCTTGTCAATTAAACTAATTGCCCTCCTGTCCTCTTCATTTTGAGAGACACGTGCTCAATATCTTAATTGTTAGTATGTAGCTTAACTTAATTGTAACAACTGAAATTCTTTGACTTTCCCAAATCAAATTAATAACTGACACGTCAATTATTGACACACATGTGTGTCAATTCCTCCAAGATTGTTTGCCTTCTAATTTTGTAGAATTCTTGACAATCTTGACATTCTCATTCCCAGTCTTGACCCTGACAGTTGCAAGTTAATTAAACTAATTACCCCCTTCCCCGCCCCCTCAGTACTATTTTTACCAGGAAATATTGACAAAAACTTGACTCACCAAAAAGAGAGAGAAGACAAGGACAAGGGTCATTTCTTGTTCAAATCTTCATCATTTTGACTAAAAATCCTTTGAAGATAAAAAGACACGAAATGATAAAAGATGAAAATGTAGCTCTCAGAATGGGAGTGTCTCTCCCCTATTCATCATCCCTATAAATACAGGCACAAAGACACTCACCACACACAGAGAGATAAACTTTAAGAAGACTATAATTTCAACTTTGAACACTCACGAAAGAGTTCTTCTCTCATTCATCATATTCCGCACGAGACACTGACGTCGCTTGTTCTCACTCTCCCTCTCTAAATTGGGGACATCCAGGAAGGAGGAAAACTGAATGATTGAGGAGGAGGGGAACTTTGTCAATTCTATGGGAAGGTCAGAGTCATGATCCCAATTAAATGACCAAAACTGAACTTTAGTTGGGAATTTTTAAAACTTTTTTTTAAAAAATAAACTTTATTTTTCCCCACTCTCTCTCTCTTTGGCTTCCCCACTTTTATTTGTAGTTGAGGTCAAGTGAAACCCCCGACTTTGTGGGTTTAGAGTATAAGAATTTAAATGACCGGTTGGATCCCTGTCACAAGTCGTTGGGATAAAAAACAGAATTAAATCCCGTGCATCCGCTCTCTTCTTGTCTCGTCAAACTGGCTGGAGTCTTGAAGTAGAAAGGGGAAAAGGGAATCTGAGTTTAATCACAAGGATGAGAAGGGGATTAGAGAGGATGAGGAGAAAAAAGTTGCAAGTGAGATGGGGAAAATACACACACGCTCTCTCTCTCACATTGAGAATCTCTATTTGAGATACACAGAAAGAAAGAATGAAGATTTAGACTGTCTCTCCCTTGCAATGCTCCTAGGATGCTATATCAAATGTATTATTCCATTCTGCCATTCACTCTCCATTTCGACTTCTCTTTTTAGAGAGAGAGGGATTCAAAAGAAGTTTCAGGGTAGCGTGTGTGTGTGTGTGTATGTCTGCCTGCCTGCCTGTTGTACTGTCGATTTAGCACCAACTTTTTCACGTCCAATGTCTATCTTATGTCTATCTTCCTCCAGAGAGAGAGAGAGTCCAAAAGGAAGACTGTGTGTGTGTTGGATCCTATTATACTTTTGGCAAAACAATGGCATAGCTTACAAGAAAATTCTGATATGAATGAAAGATTACGGATTCATATTCAAACAGCACACACATAAATACACACACACACACATGTGTACAAACTGCTAATCTTGCATAGTGAAATACCGTAAAACTGGGATTAGAATCCTCATCAAGTGAAAATCTCCTTAGAAAAAAATTCAAGTATTTTATTCTAAGTCTTTGCGAATCTTACTTTTCTTTGAAGAGTTTTCCGGGCTTACATGTAGCTTTTACAGTTATTGTATAACAAAAGGTGTGTTTATTACGTCTGAATGGGGTTTACTTTGTTTTTACATTGTAGGCAATAAAAGGATGAACATTTTGTTGTATGCATCATCCACATGGCACACACGCACACAAAGAAAGAAAGAGAAAACACGGGAGAAATTTTCAGGATTCCGTAATGGACGTGAAATAAATAGAGAGAAATCTCTCTTTTTTGCATAATCCTTTGAATGGCTTATTAGAGACACAAAAGCTTCCTTTTTCTCTCCAGTATGGAGTCTTTGACTGATACACGTCACACACACACTACTTGTGTAGTGTGAGTACAAAGAGTGAAGAATAGTGAAAAAGAATAGGAGAAAGCTTCTTTAATATGGAGCGATTAGGAGGAGGAGATTACACAATTGTGAGGGATGAGATGTTAATTACAAAGTGTGTGAATATCCAGGATCCATCAAGACGAAAAGGAAATGCTTGGCCTTTTCTAAAAGGATTATATGAAGGAGGTCAAAGACTCCGTGCACACACACACACACACACACTCTCTCTGTACTGAACATCATGTTTCTATTTGAATACATGCTCTCATTTAAAGATACACTTTTGTAATCCCACACACACACACGCCCGTCGGATTAACTAAATAGCCAACAATTTCCTATTTGAGAGGAGAGAAAATAATTAATATTTTTCAATTTTACTTAATCTGAACTGCAGAATGTCACTGATGCATCTCCCCGTCAACTCCACACATCCCACCACACACACACATGACATACAACAACAACAGATTCACAAATAGAACGAAGGAATGAAGTGTACAATTATATCCCTTGCACTTCGATTCTCAAGGAAGCAAATCAAACCAATTATGCATTTGCAATCTCCTCTCTGTCACACAAACACACATTTCCCCAGTGTGTGTGTGTGTGTCAGCCGAGATCTTGACTCTCTAATCAGTATTATGCCATCAAAGCTCCGGATGACACTCAAAATTTTGTGGATTATCCAATTACGAATGCAAACAATTATGCACAACAGCAACAGACAACACTAGAGGCTGAGTATCCACTTCTCGTGACTTTTTGTTTATGCAGTTTTTCATGACAGTCAACAGTTCATTTGAACTTATCTTCTGTTTGTTGTGCGCTTCTATTTTTTGAGGTTCTTTAACTACG